>PVNU02002213.1:0-69642 GCA_003013855.2 Liriodendron chinense
TCTCTCTAAATTCCCATTTAGATATAACTAAGTTTTTAAAATTAGAGAGAACTTAAATCTAACCCCCAGGATTTAGCTTACAAAGACCGCTTATATTGATTAAGTCGATGTCGATCTTCTTAATTAAAAATTTTTCTCTCCAAGTTTATTGAAAATAAGAAAAATAAGGACAAATGAAAGCCAAATATGTTTATTTAAAATAAAGAGGGACAAATATGTCGGCCCTTGGCTAGAGGCTAGAGCTAAGGAGACATGCATTATTAACATAGGTGGACCTCACATGTGGACATGTGTGATGGAGGGAGGGAGAGGGTGATTTCTCTTGGCTTCTCTCTCTCTCTCTCTCTCTCTCTCTCTCTCTCTCTCTCTCATTTTTAAGTGGTAGGTTAGAATCTCAAAGAGGCATCAGTTATGGTCCTCTACTACAGAGTGGTATTTCCATATGCCCTTCTATATTGGAAATTTGTGATTTTCCTAATTTCATTCACAAATATTTGATTCAATCCAGCTTTCATTGTCAAGGCAATTCACAAAAAAACTCAATCCTCCCATATATAGATCAAATGGTAGACCGTTATATTTAGATAGTTTGATTACAATAAATGCAGTCAAAACCATTTTAACAATACAAAAGTTCAATAGTTGAAATATTTGTAAAGCCTCTTAAAACTTTTTGAAAGCTATGCCCAACAGAAAATCCACTTGAAGAATATATGATCTCCTAGAGCTAAGCTATAAATAAATTTTTTAAGTAATCAATGAATACCGAATTATCCTATATGAGTCTCAATGGATCTTGGTAGGTTAGATATATTAAATGCATTCAAAACCATTTTAACAGTACAAAGTTCAATAGTTGAAACATTGGTAAAGCCTCTTAAAACTTTTTGAATGTTGGGCCAGCAGAAAACTCTCTTGATGAATAAATGTTCTCCTAGAGCTAAGCCATAGTTAAGTTCTTAGGGAATTAATGAATACCTCATTAGCCAATGTGAGTCTCTTAATAAATACCCCTAACCATGCTAACTTTTAATAGCCAAATAATATAGTAAAGTAAGCCAAAGTACATCTAGACCGACCTTGAACTCTCATACATCCTTGGATGTAAGATTAATTAGATTTAGTGCATTTCAAGTCACTTATAATACAAACATGATGGCTTAATAAGTCAAACACCAATGCTAGTGTCTAACAAGTCAAACACTAAAATCCTATATTCATGGCATACTCACACTCTTGCATGTGGCACACCAACTTATTGTCGCTTTCGTTGTGAAAACCCTCATTCTTGACTCGTCATCAATTCTTTCACAAAAAATGACTATAATCAACTTCATGATAATAATATATAACAATTATAGATTTGTCTAACAACCCGTTAAGCGATCATAAAACAACAAGGTACTGAACCCACAATCGTCACCGTCTGCGGCTATTGTATCTAATCTCAAGTTCCCTAGAACAACAAGAAAAAATTTCTCCTCAGCCCATCTTTATGTATATTTATGATACTCTCATAATTTATGGCATGGTCACATGTTCACTTAAGACCTATGATTATCATGATTTATGATTAAAATCATCAATATCACATCTACTTCATTAATGGACAAAGTTTATATTAGCATTCAATGCCATGACTCCACGGTCAGTCAGATGTCTACTGATGGACAGGTTAGAATCTTATGATCAACATAAAAATTCGGTTATAGCCCATCAACACTGCGTCCCACTATCTGGACCATTCAGATATGATATTCATGCCAAATGCATGGTAAAGTGAGTCGGCTGTATCTTGGCCATGCAGCAACCGACTGCACTGAATGGAAAAAGAAAAATAAAAAACCCTTGCTAGAGAGGCTCTCCCTCGCACAACAATGTTAGCCACCCCTACGTGGGAATGATGTTATCTTCACTCTGTCTACCACTGTCAATCACACCGCAATGTTCGGGTTTTCAATTTGTACAAGTGGATGTTGGATATATCTCATTTGAAATAATGATTGATGTGGCCCATATTTAATTGCCATGTTATCACACAAGTAGTTATTGCCACATCAGCCCATACTTTAATTAGTTTTTAAAACTATTGGTTCTTTTGAATTATTGTAACCGTTCCCTCTAAGTTTCTAGCTGGTTAAGCAATTGTGATAAGGTGTAGGAGATAACTACCCATCCACTATCTCCATATGGTAACTACTTTCTTGATGGGAGAAAGATATAAAGTTATTTTCATAGAGGGTCCCTAGTCTACAAGCAAAAAATAGCCTGTGATTTTTCATCTAATCTGTGCATGAAGTGCTTGAATAGATTAGAAGATTTCTCCTTTAAATTTAAGGATATTTGGTTGTTGAATTGTGCCACACCATTAAAGTATCATCAACTTCACTTGGATTTCAATCTTTGACAAAATATAAAGCTAATCATCATAGCTGGAGGTAAGATCTTGAACTTTCGTTAATTTTATTATTCTTTAATATCCATCATTGTGGTATTAGAGCCATACCCTGGAACATGATGGTTGTTATATACTTTGTTATTTTTATTTTTTTTAGAATTTATGTGAATTTATAGGGTTCTAAGATTCACATAAACTCCATATGGATGTCACGCTAAAATTATAATTTTTTATTATTGAAATTGGTTGATTTTCAAAGGATTTTTTAGTTTAAATCTCATGGTTTTATTTTTTTAATGAAGGCACCTAATTATTGGTGTAATTTATTCGAGATAATGGTGATGTATCATATCACTTTATTGCCTATTTAGTTTTTGACATTTTAATGAAGAGATCATATATAAGATCTTATACCTTTTTCTCTTTAATTAAATGTATCTTTCATGTTTTCTTAAAGTTGAACTAAATGTATTTGGACATTAATTTTATTATATTTTGGATTGAGTAGAAATAGAATTTAATTCAGGAGTATCCTTCTGTAATTTTATTTTTTGAGGATCTGTTTTTAAAATTCATAACAGGGACTTGTGTACAATAAAAATTACAGTAAGCATATAACTGTAATATTACAGGGTCCTGTACAGAATTTAATAGGGGCCTATTTACAGACAGAAAATTACAGAAGTACTTTATTGTAACAAAATGGAATTTTGATGAAATTTACACATATTACCATGTGTTTAATATTTTATGATTCCATATTGTTTTAGGATCTTACATTGACATATAGTTTAGTCAATTTATAGACTATTACCCTTAGATGCCATTATAAAGTTTAAAACATTTGATTGCCTTAAAGAGTAGCCACAACATCTTAAACCATGATAATGTTCAGCTACAAATTACATCATAAATTGTATGTTATTATTCCTAAGGCAATGACATTAACAATTATGATTATTACTTGAAAATTAATATCTTTTCCCCATAGGGAGGCTATTATATTTTATGGATTAATCGGATGGAGATAATGAATTTCACATAAATATAAAAATTATTCTAAATGCCTGTAGGGATAGGATATTTTTTTATATATTGATGTCATAAAATTGTTTAGTCTCATTATATAGTTATTAAATAAATCAATAGCATGTTATAACCCCTGCCCATAGGAGGGTTATAATGACGCAATGATTTTTTCTTACTACCAGATTTGCTAACATGAGATAGTATTTTGAATTTTTGTTATAAATGTTTCATAACACCTAAGTAGCATGATTATTGTTTAAATTTTGCAGCTATGTCATCTGCTTTTATGCCAAATGAATCATCTCGTATCCTAATGTTAAGTAGTGACAATTTCTCGGATTGGAAGGAGAAAATTCTCCTTAATTAGGGTGCATGGACCTTGATTTGGCACTTCGTACGGATGAACCACCCGATCCCATGGAATGAAATACGCCAAATGAAAGGGTCATATATGAGCGTTGGGAACGATCTAATCGCTTAAGCTTGATGCTCATTAAGACCCATGTAGGAAAAAGTATTCGGGGATCTATCCTTACATGCATTAAGGCAAAGGAATTCCTTAATGTTGTTGAAGAACAATATGTGAGTTCCGATAAGGCATTGGCCAGCACCCTAATGACTAAAATGTCATCCATGAAGTACAATGAAAATAGCAGAGTGCGTGAGCATATTATGGAAATGAGGGATATAACCACTACAAGAAAATGGATTTTTACCGACGAAAGTATTACCGACGAAATAATTTTCGTTGGAAAAAGTCATTTTTCTCGACGAAATGGAAAAATCGTCGGTAAAAATCTCCCGCCACCACCAAATTCATTCCCGCCATACACTTTTACCGACGAAATAAAAATTTCGTCGGTAAAAAGATTATTGCCGACGAAGTAACCCGTCGCTAAAAAAAAAAACTGAAAACTTCACTTTTACCGACGAAATATGTCGTCGGTAAAAGTCTCACTTTTACCGACGAAGAATTTCGTCGGTAAAAGTGTTATTTTCCTGATTCCCGCCAAGAAGTGGGAAGGGCTTTTACCGATGAAACTTGTTACTTTTACCAACGAAAAATTTCGTCGGTAAAAGTCTTTTAACTTAATGTCCAGCGCGCGACCCCTCATTTCTTCCTCTCCCTCTCTCTCTCTCTCTCTCTCTCTCTCACTCTCTCGCTCGCTCTCTCTCTCTGTGGAATGAACCCCACCCCACCGTCCGTGGCCGTCTCTCTCATAGCCGACCACCGGCGTCCGGCGTTCGGTCACCGGCGTCGCACCATCTCTGCCGACCACCCATCTCAGTTGACCATCTGTTACCGACGTCCCACCGCCGCTTGCCAAGAACCTCCGCCGGCCTCCGTATGCCGCCGCCACCTCCGGTAACCCTCTTCCCCTTCCTTCTTCTTCCATTTTCCCTCTCTCCCTCTCTCCTCGTTGTTCATTGTGGGGCCCACTTTCAAAATCCAATGCATGTGCGTCCCACCGTCGCTGTCCAATGCATGTGGCCGGGTGGGTCCCACCGTCGCTTTCCATCGTCCATTGCATGTGGGTCCCACCATCGATTTCCATCGTCCATTGCATGTGGGGTCCGCCTTAGCTGTCCATTATTTGGTGGGGCCCACTGATTTAGGGATTTCGAAATTAAAATCCCTAATTAGGGATTTTAAATTTTAAAATCCAAATTGTGATTTAGAAATTAAAGAAAAAATGAAATTGTGGGGCCCACCGTCGCTGTCCACTGCCTGTGGGGCCCACGTCGATGTCCACTAGCTGTGGGGCCCACCGTCGCTGTCCACTGGCTGTGGGGCGCACCGTCTCTGTCCACTGGCTATGGGGCCCACGTCGCTGTCCACTGGCTGTGGGGCCCACGTCGTTGTCCACTGGCTGTGGGGCCCACCGTCGCTGTCCACTGCCTGTGGGGCCCACGTCACTGTCCACTGGCTGTGGGGCCCACCGTCGCTGTCCACTGCCTGTGGGGCCCACGTCGCTGTCCACTGTTTTAGATGAAGCATATATTTGTGTGGAGTAAACTATGTGGGGCCCACAGTGATTTACGTATTTTATCCACTCCATCCATCCATCTTAGCAGGTAATTTTAGGTATGGTGCCCAAAAATGAAGCATATCAAAACCTAAAGTGGACCACACCACAAGTGTGAACTGAATGTCTATCATTGAAAAATTCTAGGACGACACAGAAGTTTTGGATCAAGCTGATATTTGTGTTTTCCCTTCATCCATATCCATGTGATCTTATGGATAGGTTGGATGACAAATAAAGATCATAGGGGAGCCTGGGAATGGTGGAAATCATTATTCCCACTGTTTACCATGGCATGGTCCACTTGAGATTTGGATATGCTTAAATTTTGGGCTCAACCACTAAAATGAGTTGAAAAAACACCACAGTTTGGAATAGATAAATCACATACATTCTAGGTGGGCCCAACTGAGTTTACTCTACATGATAAGAGATAAGAGCTAGCGTGCAGAGTTACTCCACACGCAATCCGATTCCCATGGTGGGCCCCATACATACTTATTTGTTCAGAAAATAGCAGTCATTAGGTATTTGATTAGACTTGATTCATGGTGTTGATGATTCTGTCATTTTCATGTGCTTGTGTATCTGGAATTGATGGAGCAAACCCGGATGTGCGTCGGAGCTACCCGTGGTTGATTTATGTGGATGTATGTTGTGGATGTATTTGGCTTATTATTAATAGTTATTTTTTGTCCACAAATGGTAGTATAATAGAATCAGTTAGCCCATTTGGAGATTTCTATATTGCCGAGCATAGATAAAGTGTGTTTTGGAGGTATAGAAATCTGCCAAATTGTCCTGTTGGACAGTCCAAGGTTGGATAGATTGGAATGCTATCGTTGTTTGTTATTTACATGCTCTGTCATTAGTTTCGTGCGGTAACTCTCCTATTCTCTCTGGATATGTTTCTTATGTTTAATTCCATTGTCAATTTAATCCACACAATGTGTGGATAGTTGACGTGGAAATTAAATGTAAGATAAATATATCTGGAGAGATAGGGGGAGATGCTGTCGAAATTTAGGCTTGGGCATTTAAATGGAAATAATGATAGCATTTCAATCTATCCATCCTTGGATGGGCGACTGATTTTATTATATTATCATTTAGTGGCAAATTAGATGACGAACATGATACTTGTGATTAAGAGTAGTTGATTGATGTTGATGTTGAGCGGGGGTCCCTGGAAGGTGGGAACCGCGGTTTAGACCATGATGATGAAACTGTCATGTTCCTACGGACAGTAATATGGGTGGCCTGGCCATTTGGACAGGCCCGTGTTTATGTATTAGCTCGAAATTAATGGAGCAGACCTGGATGTGCGTCGGAGCTATCCGGTTGTTGAGCGGGGGTCCCTGGAGGGTGGGAACCACTGTTATGACCATGATGATGAAGCTGTCCATTTCCTATGGGCAGCAATATGGGTGGCCTGGCCATTTGGACAGGCCCGTGTTTATGTATTAGCTCGAAATTAATGGAGCAGACCCGGATGTGCGTCGGAGCTATCCGGTTGTTGAGCGGGGGTCCCTGGAAGGTGGGAACCGCTGTTATGACCATGATGAAGCTGTCCATTTCATATGGACAACAATATGGGTGGCCTGGCCATTTGGACAGGCCCGCTTTGTGTGGAGTAGACCCGGATGTGCGTCGGAGCTATCCTTAAGTTGCTTGAGTCTCCAAGACCTACACCCTAAACCCGAAACCATAAACCTAAAACTAAAACCTATAAGCTACGGCTAAACCGAAACCTAAACTCAATTCATCTAACTCTAAACCTAGACCCAAATTCGAAAACCTAACCCTAAACCCGATCCCGAACCCGCAAATCCAAACCTATGCCCTAAACCTAATCCTAAACTCATGTCATCTAACCTAAACCTACACCTATTCCTAAATCCATTCACCTAACCTAAACCTAGACCCAAACACGAGAACCTAACCCGAAACCCAATCCTGAACCCGCAAATCCAAACGTATGCCCTAAACCTAATCCTAAACTCATGTCATCTAACCTAAACCTACACCTACTCCTAAATCCATTCACCTAACCTAAACCTTGACCTAAACACGAAAATGCGACCCTAAACCCGATCCCGAACCCAAAAATCCAAACCTATGCCCTAAACCTAATCCTAAACTCATGTCATCTAACCTAAACCTACACCTATTCCTAAATCCATTCACCTAACCTAAACCTTGACCCAAACACGAAAATGCGACCCTAAACCCGATCCCGAACCCAAAAATCCAAACCTATGCCCTAAACCTAATCCTAAACTCATGTCATCTAACCTAAACCTACACCTATTCCTAAATCCATTCACCTAACCTAAACCTTGACCCAAACACGAAAATGCGACCCTAAACCCGATCCCGAACCCAAAAATCCAAACCTATGCCCTAAACCTAATCCTAAACTCATGTCATCTAACCTAAACCTACACCTATTCCTAAATCCATTCACCTAGCCTAAACTTAGACCCAAACTCGGCAACCTAACCCTAAACCCGATCTCGAACTCGAAAATCTCAACCTATGACTAAACCTAATCCTAAACTCAAATCACCTAAACTAAACCTACACCTATTCCTAAATACATTCACCTAACCTAAACCTAGACCCAAACACGAGAACCTAACCCGAAACCCGATCCCGAACCCGCAAATCCAAACCTATGCCCTAAACCTAATCCTAAACTCATGTCACCTAAACTAAATCTACACCTATTCCTAAATCCATTCACCTAGCCTAAACTTAGACCCAAACTCGGCAACCTAACCCTAAACCCGATCCCGAACTCGAAAATCTCAACCTATGACTAAACCTAATCCTAAACTCAAATCACCTAAACTAAACCTGACTCTAATCTTTGCATTGTAGATATGGATAAGAGTTGGATGCAAGCTAAGAATCGGTTTGGCCCAGAGTATAAAGAAGGTGTTAAGGAGTTCATGAAATTTGCGTTGAAGATAACGATGAAGGGAGTAATAGAACGTCGTCAGTTGAACAAGCATACCAAGAAGACATGCCATCTTGGGATAGAGGGAATGATCCAAATGTTGATATTGATGTGGTGCAATTGAATAGAGATGATGTGCCACCTGATCATGTTGATGCCTCAATCATAAATGACATTATTAGAGATGATAGCGCTTTCATCGATGACAACGTTGCAGACGATGAAGAGGAAATTCTGATCAGCGATAGTGATGGTGAAGAAGAAAGAGTCCTAAGCGATAATGATTCAGACGACGATTATTAAATGTATACAAGATTTACATGTAATTTTTAATTCGATTAATTTGATTATTACATGTATATATGTTTTACAAGTCATGATTTTTTTCCTGAATTGACTTGTTTATAATCTACATTTACAGTTAAGTCACTTTCTGATCATGTCCTCCACAAACTGGAGCGTAGCGGAAGCACGCAGCATACTTCATCAGCTATTGCGGATGGACTTTTCGGCCCTATATTCTTCTGGTAGGGCCAGAGAGATACCCGGTCTGGTCGAGAAATGTAGGGAGGAAGACGATGACTCAGATGAAAGATTATACAATCTCAAAGAAATTCCGGACCTGATTGAGGAATGTAACTGCGGAAAACTTCGTATGAAAGATGCGACATTATCACTTGCACATCTGAATGGAGTCCCGAGAGATCAGATTTCTCCTAGTGTGACTGGCATGTTGGCTGTAACAATGTCAAGTGCTTCATACAGCTTGACATATACATCTGCAGCGTACGATAACTTACGCAGGGAGTATTTCGGATAGTTGATCCGAAGTTGATTTGTATTACAATGAGATATATGTATTTAATATAGAATGACAATGTGTAATGGATTTTTCAACTTTTATATTCTGTTTACGGTTTTATTATATTCTGTTTACGGTTTTATTATATTCTGCTTGCATTATAGTGTAATGGTCTAATCATATTTTTATCATTTCTCTAAGCATAAGCACAAATTCACTCTGCAATGATGTTCATAAACTTGCATTGACATTGTTTAAATTTATAAGTTTGTATTTCAGATATATTCAGTCATGGCACCAGGTGGGAGATCAGGTTGTTCGCGCACTGGATCTACCCCTTCCACCCGTGATGCGACACAGACAGCATCGACGTCGCACGGTGCATCACAGTCATCTGATCCTTCGGTTCAGCATACACCGGGCACTGCATGTAAGTCTAGACATTTATTTAGTGATTTCTGTTTATATTGTTACTTACATATATCTTTTCGCAGCAGCATCTTCTACCAGCCGACAAGGACGTCGACCCACGCGTGGGTTAGTTTTAGAGCGACTTACGCGTGAGGGTAGGGTGGCGGTAGAGTTCCCGCAAGACTGCCTTAGACCTGTTGGGGACAGTGCCAGATTGTTTACATCTGAGGTTGGTGTCCTATGCCGATCTCTGATCCCCGCCACCACCCCCCGTTGGACTGACGTGACAGATAATGTGCGACAGCTCATCCGTCAGCGCCTTCAGGTAAAGTTTAGTAAATTGAAATTTTCTTTTGTGAAAGTTCATTTACGGTTAAGTCCTATTGTTAATAAGTTTATTCCCTTAATTTATTATTTACGAAACTGCAGGATAAATTTGACTTCGACTTGAATGTTCCCTACATTTCTCATGTCGTCAACGACATGATTAGAGAGCGGTTCAAGGAGTACCGCGGAGAGTTGCACCAGCGGTACAAGCGATGCAGGACACACGATGAGGCTGTACTGTCCGCACCGCCACATGTTACTACAGACGACTGGCGGATACTCTGCGAGAGATTTTCGTCGGAGGCTTTTCAGGTAATATTTACATGTACGATTTCTTAAGGTAACAATTAAATTTGCAATTAAATTCGCAATTAATAGAAATGTATTTTGTATAATGTGTTCAGAAGAGGAGTAGAATAAATTCTGCGAACAGGGAAAAGTTACAAGTGAACCACGTAGCTGGTTCAAAGTCATTTGTACGACATCGTTACGACATGGTAAGAAATTATTGATGATTATTAAGTTAATATATTATTTTGATTGGCATTTATTATAAGTCTTTTTTCCTTTCGATTGCGCAGCGAGATTCCGTCACCGGCCAGGAGCCTAGACCAGTAGACCTCTACAGAGGGACTCACTGTCGGCAAGCGACGGGATCTTGGGTTCATCCTAGAGCTAGTGAGCATTGAGTAAAAATCTTTACTTTGTAAAATTTAATTGCGCATTAATTGATAATAATGTCATTCATGTCATTTTTTATGAAATTTCATATCTTTTCATTACAGGCGGCGATGGACACCATACGCAGTTAGCCCACTCCCGATGGTAGTCAGCGGAGTGAGCCAGAAATCCTGAGCGAGGTGCTTGGCACCCGTTCTGGATATGTGCGTGGGCTTGGCTATGGTGCTAAGCTCATGGCACAAACTAGTGCTGGCTCCAGCCGATCCGTAGCTGGTGAGAGCGCTCAACGCCGAGCTGACATCGCAGAGAGAGAGGTTCAGCAGCTACGGGTCGTCGTCGATGAGATTCGAGAGCAGTTGGAGAGGCAAAGGGAGGAGGAGCAGAGGCGACGGGAGGAGGAGGAGCAGAGGCGACGGGAGGAGGAGGAGAGGCGACGGGAAGAGCAGGAGAGGAGGATCGAGGAGTTGCAGCAGGAGCGGCAGGAGCATGAGCGACGGATGCAGGAGATGTTTCAGGCTCTCGCTGCACACTTTGGCGCCGATGCCCCGCCACCTCCGCCTTCATCTTCTTGATTATTTTTTTTAATATACGACTTTTAACTTGTATGTATTTGTGTGTGGATGAATATTGTTTGTTTGTGGATGTGGAATGGATGTGTATGGATGTTGTAGTTTTTATTTATTTGTATGTTTGTGGATGTGAATAGGAGAAAAATGTATAGGTTTTTTATAGGTGTATATCAAGAATTTTCCTGAATTTTGAAAACAAATGAAACCGAGACAGGAAAAACTTTTACCGTCGAAATAATTCGTAGGTAAAAACATGTAAAAAAATTTTACCGACGAAATATTTCGTCAGTAAAAGTTTCCAGTATATTATCACCGACGAAAAAATTCGTCGGTAAAATTTTTTTACATGTTTTTACCTACGAATTATTTCGTCGGTAAAAGTTTTAACATGTTTTTACCTACGAATTATTTCGTCGATAAAAGTTTTTTCACCGACGTATCATTTTCATTCCCGACAAAAATTCATATGTTTGCCCGACGAATATTTTCGTCGGTAATGGTTTTATTATTACCTACGAAACTTTATTTCGTCGGTAAAAACCTTTACCGACGGCCTTTCTGCGACGATGTTAGCCGCGAAAAATTTCGTCGGGAAAAAGATTTCCCGACGAAATTTTACTGATTACCGACGAAATCATTCGTTGGTAAAAATGGAATTTCTTGTAGTGAACAGCCTAGCTCAAATCCCTAGAGATTGAGATTTCTGAGACATTTCTTGTCAACTTCATACCCAACTCCCTACCTACTGAATATGGGTCATTCAAGATTTCCTACAATACACATAAAGAAAAATGGTCAATTAATGAATTATTGACCATGTGTGTTCAAGAGGAAGGGAGATTGAAGTAGGAAAAACTAGAGAGCGCTCATCTAGTAACTCATGAAAAGGGACGTACAGGAAAGGAAAAATGTGCTTTTCAAAAGAAGAAGAATAAGAAAAAGTCAACTAATCAAGTTGGCAATAAAGACACTATTATATGCTTCTTCTGTAAAAAGAAATGACACATGAAGAAGAAATGCCACAAATATAAGAATTGGCCCGAAAATAAAGGTAATCTCATCTCCTTAGTGTGTTATGAATCTAATATGGTTAACGTTCTTCATAACACTTGGTGGATTGATTCAGGTTCTACAATCCATATTACTAATACCATGCAGGGTTTTCTCAACCAAAGGAAACCAACGCAAAGTGAACAAAGCATATATTCAGGAAATCGGATGCATTCGCATGTGGAAGCTGTTGGGACCTTTAGACTTATCTTGCAATCTGGCTTTATATTAGATCTTGATAGGACTTTTTATATTCCATCTTTTTCTAGAAATCTTATTTCAGTTTCTAGATTTGTTCCTTATGGTTTCAGTTTTAGTTTTGTTGGTACTACCTTTAATTTACTAAAAGACTCTATTATTGTTAGTAATGGAACTCTTAATGATGTGTTATATAGACTTCAATTAAATCCAACCTTTGATTATAACCATCTAACTATGCATGGTAATATTGGCATAAAGCGTAGTGTTATGAATGAAAAGTCATCAATGTTATGGCACAAAAGATTGGGACATATTTCCTTAAAGAGAATCAAAAGGTTAGTAAATGATGGAGTCCTCAAGACTCTTGATTTCTCTGACTTTAGCATTTGTGTGGACTGCATAAATGGAAGGCAGACTAACAAAATTAAGAAAGGTGCCAAGAGAAGTTCCAAAATACTAGAAATCATACATACTGACATTTATGGATCTTTTCTTACTCCATGTTTGAACAGTCAGAAATACTTCATCTCTTTTATAGATGATCATACACGATTTATGTATCTCTATCTGGTATATGAAAAGGCTGAGACACTAGATACTTTTAAAACATATAAAACAGAGGTAGAGAGACAAACAGAAAAATAAATTAAAATCGTGAGATCAGATAGAGGTGGAGAATATTATGGTAGGTACACGGGCACAGGACAGAAACCAGGACCATTTGCAAAGTTCCTTAAAGAACAAGGTATTGTTACTCAATACACAATGCCAGGTGAACCACATCAAAATGGTGTAGCCGAAAGACAGAACCGTACATTAATGGACATGGTAAGGAGTATGATCAGTAACTTCACTCTCCCATTATCCTTGTGGAGTGAGGCCTTAAAAACAGCTGTGTACATCCTTAATAGGGTCCCCACTAAAGCAGTTCAAAAGACACCCTTTGAACTTTAGAATGGTTGGAAACAAAGTTTAGGACATATACACATATGGGGTTGTCCAGTTGAAGTCAGGGTGTACAATCCACAAGAGAAAAAGTTAGACTTAAAGACAGTCAGTGGATATTTCATTGGCTATGCGGAAAGTCTAAGGGATTTAAGTTCTTTTGTCCTTCCCATACACCTAATATTGTTGAAGCAAGAAATGTCAGGTTTCTTGAGAACAATGATATTAGTGGGAGTGAACAACTTTGAAATTTAATTTTTGAAGAAATACAAGTTCTAATTGTTCTTCATATTCTTATAGAAGAGTCAACTATATACTTCAAAACAATCCTCAAGATATCATTATTGAAGAACAACCAATTTTAGAAGTGCCACTCAATTAGGAACAAGTTGTTATAGAGCCTGTTGTTCAACATCCAAATAATATAGATGTTGAGATCGCATTAAGAAGATCCTCAAGACAAGAAAATTTGTAATTTCTTTTGACTCTGTTGTGTACTTACAAGAATCTGACTATGATATTGGAATTAAAGATGATTCAGTCACGTTTTCACAAGCCATGAGTAGAGATAAATCTACACTTTGGTATGATGTAATGAAAGAGGAAATAAATTCATGGCTAAGAACCAAGTTTGTGATCTCGTTAAATTACCTAAAGAAGTCAAGACCATTGGCTATAAATGAGTCTATAAGACTAAAAGAGACTCAATAGGCAGTATCGAATGATATAAGTTAGATTGTAGTCAAATGATTCACTCAGAAGGAAGGCATTGATTATAATGAGACCTTCTCTCCAGTCTCTAAGAATGACTTATTTCGGATAATCAAATGGATGTGAAAACGGCATTCCTCAATGGTAACCTAGAGGAATAGGTATACATGACTCAACCTAAAGGATTTTCTTCAAATATGAAAGATCACTCGGTTTGTAGACTTAAGAAATCCATATATGGGCTAAAACAGGCTTCCCGTCAATGGTATTTAAAGTTTCACAATGTAATTTCTTCATTTGGTTTTGAGGAGAACATTGTTGATTAATGTCTATACCTTAAAGTCGGTGAAAGCAAATTTATATTTTTAGTACTATATGTAGATAATATTTCGCTTGCCAGCAATGATATAGGATTCCTACATGAGGCCAAACAATTTCTCGCACAAAACTTTGATATGAAGGATATGGGTGAAGCCTCTTATGTAATCGGCATAGAGATTCACAGAAATAGATCTCGAGGAGTATTATGATTATATCAAAAGGCCTACATTAACAAAGTTCTAGAGATGTTCAAAATGAAATATTGCTCGTCAAGTGTTGCACCTATTATCAAGGGTGATAAATTCAGTTTAGATCAGTGTCCGAGAAATGATATAGAGAGGGAATAGATGGAAAACATCCCTTATGCATCTGCAGTTGGAAGTTTGATGTATGCCCAAGTCTGTACAAGACCGGACATTGGATATGCAGTTGGAATGTTAGGCAGATATCAAAGTAACACAAGGATTGAACACTGGAGAGCTGCTATGAAAGTGATGTGATATCTTCAAGGGACTAAAGAATACATGCTTACATATAGTTCATCCAATCATTTGGAAGTGGTTGGATATTCAGATTCAGACTTTGCTAGATGTCTTGACTCTAGGAAGTCGACATTGGGATATATCTTTCTGTTAGCAGGAGGGGCTATTTCTTAGGGGAGTGTAAAGCAATCATTAATCGCCTCTTCTACTATGGAAGCAGAGTTTGTGGCATGCTATGAGGTGACTTCACAGGCATTATGGTTACGAAATTTTATCACAGGACTTAGAGTTGTGGATTCTATCTCTAAGCCATTAAGGATTTACTATGATAATTCTGCAGCAGTTTTCTTCTCTAGAAGCATCAAAATTGGCAGTTGAAATAAGCATATCGACATAAAGTACTTTGTTGTTAGAGAAAATGTTCAGAATCATTAAGTTATTATTGAGCGCATCAGGACCGAGTTAATGATTGCAGACCCCATGACAAAAGAGTTGTTACCCAAGTTGTATAAAGAACATGTGGGGCATATGGGACTGATTGGTTACATTTGTGTTTGACTTATGACTCATTTTGAGTTTATTTGTCTTAATATTGCAATATATAGTTTATCATGATTCTATTTTAATATGTCTTCTCATTATTGGTATACATAAAGTCTTAGAGAATGACAGAATGTCCATTTGGACAATAAAGTTGGACCCTAAATGGGCATTGGGTAGCTCATTCATAAAGAAATTATGCCATATAAAGTACTCAGTTAAAGGGAGTCAATAACATTGTAATACATGAAAGATAATACTCTTTTTAAAAGTATTTATTACCATGATTCATGTATTAAGATTCTTTGATTGGGTATATGTTTTCTTGACAAAACTAAAAAGGGAACAATTTTTTTTTTAAAATACATGGCCATATGTCAGGTTTTTCCAAAGACTTCAAAAAAGCCAATGTCTTTTTCAAAATCAGTTGTGTCTATGTGGGCTAAGTGGGAGAATGTTGGATATATCTCATGTGAAATAATGATTGATGTGGCCCACATTTAATTACCATGTCATCACGCAAGTAGTTATTACCACATTAGCCCATACTTTAGTTAGTTTTTAAAACTATTGGGTCTTTCGAATTATTGTAACCGTTCCCTCTAAGTTTCTAGCTGGTTAAGCAATTGTGGTTAAGGTGTAGGAGATAACTACCCATCCACTATCTCCATATGGTAACTACTTTCTTGATGGGAGAAAGATATAAAGTTATTTTCATGGAGGGTCCCTAGTCTACAAGCAAAAAATAGCCTGTGATTTTCCATCTAATCTGTGCATGAAGTGCTTGAATAGGCTAGAAGATTTCTCCTTTGAATTTAAAGATATTTGGTTGTTGAATTGTACCACACCATTGAAGTATCATCAACTTCACTTGGATTTCAATCTTTGACAAAATATAAAGCTAATTATCATGGCTGTAGGTAAGATATTGAACTTTCGTTGATTTTATTATTCTTTAATATCCATTAGTGGATCCTATGGTTCATTGGTCCAAAAATTTGAAAGATCCCAACCGTTGATTTTTGTCTTCTATTGGTCAATGTGAATGGTTTTCTTGACCGTTCCTTTATTGTGTCACCTATTGATGGGTAAAATTTTTTACCCTTTGGAGTTTTTGGTGGGCCCCACAGCATCAACCGTTTGAATCATGCAAAACTAGGCCTTTCTGACAAAAATCATAAACTGGGGTCCGTCAGATGCTGTGGTAGAGGATTCTGAAGGATGTTGGTAGGAGCAGCTAGAGGAGTTTCAGGGATCGAGATGGCGATTTTACGGTCGTCAATCAGATTTTGGATGGCATTCTCCAGAGTCATGCATCGATCAGTGGTGTGGCCACGGACTTGATGGTAGGCACAATACTCATTTTCTTGGTAGTTCGGAGGTAGGGGATTTGGAGGTGGCCTAGGTGCCATTAGAGTGAGTAATTGCTTTTGTATCAGCATAGTCATGACTTGACTGAGCGGCTGAGTGAGGTGGTGAATTTCTTAAACTCCATGTAATTTTGCCTGTTTTAATATGAGTATTGGCTATTCCCCCTGAACTGCTGTTGTTGTCGAGGTGGTTGTGGTTGTGGTTTAGGATTTGGTTGCGGTGGGGATGGCTCGATTGGTACCTCTAAGGTTGATGTTGAGATTATTCTGCTGATACAATTGACGTCCCTATGGAGGAATGTACTGGTTGCCCTGAGTAGTGGCAATGATGTAGTTTACCTCTATCGGATGAGAAGGAGAGCAGCTGCAGTTTTCATTTCCATATCCTACGGGTCTTCCTTCTACTCTGTTCTGTTTGACTAGAGTGGCCTGATGAGGCCATGAGGAGATTGTCCATGCGCGGATTCCTGCTTCGACTTGCTCTCTAGTAGATATCAACTTAGAGAAATTCGCATATAGATGCGAGATGAGATACCCAGATATGCTAGGATATGTTGAATGAACAATCATGGAGATTTATTTCTCGTCATCGATGGGTGTTTGTATTCTAGCTGCCATAGCTCGCTAATGCCCCACATAAGCTGACAATGTTTCATCATTTCTTTGCCTGAGAGCTACAAGGTCCGTTCTTCTGGGTGCCATATTAAGATTGTATGTGAATCTGTCAACGAAAGCCTGGGAAAGCTGCTCCCAATCCTGATGCGATGGCAGTCTAATGATGTATACCAGTCTAGGGCATCGCCCTTCAAAGATTTTTGGAATAAGCGGATAAGGGCTCCTCCATTTTCTACGATTGCACTTAGCTCTCCATAGAAAGCCTTAAGATGTTCTGTGGGGCAGCCGATGCCGTCGTTTCTTTTGAACTTTGAAACCTTAAATTTTTGAGGTATCTAAGCATTTGAAAATGGACACAAGTCTCTAAACTTGGTGGAGGGTGGATCGATTCCCTGTTGTCGCTGTAATTGACTTTACAAGGTCTGGAACTGCTCTTGTAACTCGTCCAATCTAGCATGATCTACTTGAGCGGTTGGTGCTTCTCGTAGCAAGGCACGTTCTTCTTCGACATAGTGGTCAATGTCTTTAACCCTATGAGTTTGCTAGAAAGCAACTGTGGGTTGTTGAATTTGACTTGATGATTGAACTGGATTCTGATGAATTTGTACTTGAAATGACTGTAATTGAGATGGAGACTAAACTGAAGGTTGAACTGGAACTTGCTTGAAATTAACTGGAGTTTGCTAAATTGAAGATTGCTGAAAATTAACTGGAGATTGCTGAATTGAAGATTGCTGGAAATTAACTGGAATCCTATCGGCGGGGATGTGCTGGAATTGAAAAGTGCTCCTATTTGTAGGAGGCTGAGATGTTGGGAAGTGACCCCCTTGTTAGGTATTCGCCATTATCCCCTGATTGATGTGAGCTTGACATTGAATCCCATTATGGGCATTCGTTAGTGTTGTCCCTACTGTTGGAAATTAAATTGAAATCCCATCGGCGGGGATGTGCTGAAATTGAGTAAACGTCCCATCGGCAGGGACATGCTGAGAAAGAAAAGTGGTCTCATTGGCGAGGACATGCTGGAATCTATTGAGATCATTACTTGCGAGATTGACTGGAAGTTAACTGGAAGTTCCTGCGGCGGGAATTCTATGAGACGATTTTGTCACCACAGAAAAGTATTGAGAAGGATGCTCCATAACAGAGGGCTGAGACCGTTGTTGTCGGTAGTCTTGGGCAGACTCCGATGGTTGTGCTTGATTTGAACTGGAGGCTTGAAGGGCCCGGCATGGCTATTGAGATTGCTGAATTGGGCCAACTTGATTGCTAGCTGCTGCGGTGGCTTGTGTTTGCATGAATTGCAAGAACATTTCTTGCATTGCTCTCATTCCTTGTGCCAATTCTTGCATGATTGGCATTTTCTCAATTAGTTGTTGTGCTGGAGGTTGCGCTTCGGCCATGTCGAGGGCAGGGAAGAGGTGACCTTCCTTTTCGTGATCTGACATGGCTTGCTGAGCTCGGGTACGGATTATGTTGCGATAAGGAAGCTATTTCCGAAGACGTTGAGCCCGAGGAGGCACAATGGTGAGGAATACGATTTACTCTTTTTTTTGTTTTGGAATTTTCTATTTTTTTTATTATGGACGAAATGCTATAAAAATGAGATTGTATGAGGACTATTGACTTTCAAGTTCAGGAAGGATTCTTTTTTTTTTTTTTTTTAAGTTGGATCACGACTAGTGGGACTAGCACTTCCCCAGCAGAGTCGTCATTCTGTAGACGCTCGCCTTTCCATCTTGACCCTCCCTTTCGAAAAGGGGTTGCGTGAATCGCCGTTGCCACTGGTTTGCATCTTTCTCGAGGGATTTTTCAGTTGTCATGTTATCGTTGGGTTAAACTGGATATGTTTGGATAAGTTCGTATAAGACCAGAGTCGCCACTAGCCAGATAATTCAAATCTACAGTCGGCTAGACCCCATAGAAACATTAGAGAATGGAATCTGAAGATTCCTTCCTCTAAAATGACTCTTTTTTATCTACAGTCAGAGATTCGAGGTAAGGGATCACGGCTACAGGGTGGGAAGGTGTTAGGCACCCACTCTGCCTGTACCAAAGTATGGTATTTATTTCACAGAATCGAACTAATACTTTGAAAGTCTGAATTAATCTTTGTACATTCTCATGAATGATATGATGCATGTATATGGGTCTGAACAGTAAGAGTTTCTAATGAGCAGGTTTCAATCAGATAGGCAAGCCCAGAGCATACGCTCGAACTGACAAGTGCTTTATGCGAGATGCATGCTGTGTGTTTGATCGGTCAGAGTTTCTAATGGGTAGGTTTCGGGCTAGCTGGCAAACCTCAGAGCATACGCTAAGACCTAATCGAGTGCTTGTAGTGAAATGATAAGTAGGGGGTTGGAAGAATAAGAAATGTTGCACTTATGCTAGATGTGAATGAGATGATACTGATATAAGAGTAGTTGGATGAACGAAGGTTTCACAAGAGTTAGCTTCGAGTGGCTAAGATTGGAACATGGGCAGCTTGAGAGGTTTGGACTAGGGCCAGGCTGGGTTGGACCAGGGTTAGACTCTTCTCACTCAGGCTCTCCTTAGTGGAGGAATGGGTTAAGGGATGGAAATGGACTCAGAACTCTCGGGCTGAAGAGAGGGGAAGTGAATGCTGAGAATGGGAAAGGGAGGGGGTATTTATAGCTGCGAGGGGTGGCAGCTTTGGTAAATAAGCTTGGGCGGCCCCCAGGGGGCCACCCGTACGAATGCCTTGCTTCAGCTTCGAAGTGTACGGACTCCAAACCTGAAGCAAACAAGCTACATGTTCGAGGTTCGGAGTTGTTCCGAATCTGTGGATCGGAACTAGGTGAGTTGACTAAGTTTGAAAGATGAACTGACAAGGTAAGTTGACTGGGTGTAAGGGCTAGACTGACCCAGTGAGTTTGACTCAGTGATTTGACTCAACGGGTTGACTCACCAAATTTGACTTTTTTAGGATTTTTGGACTGATTTTTCTTATGGGGGTTTTTTGGGCTGATATTTAGGGGTGAGTTGACTGGGTTCAGGCTTGAATTGGGCTATTGATTAGGGCTTGTAAGGGTGAGTTTGAGTGAGTTTGGATTTAAGGTTTGGGGGTATAGACCTCCATTCATTCAGCTATATCAATCAGCCTTGTAGCTGAAGGTGAGGTGTCTATAAAAGGCAAATGCCTCTATTTATTAGCTTCGGAAGAGGAGCGATCATGGGCCCTTTTAGGGCCATAATCTTGAGAGCGAGAATTAAGGGTCGGCGTGATTCTCGGACAGGTTCGTAGAAGTGGGGAGCGTATCCGCTTCTAACGATAATTCTCTTGAACTTACGCTTGCATAAATGGCAGAGTTTGGTTCAACTTGGCATTAATCGCAATATACCAAGGTCAATCTTGCGGTTAGGTCATCTTGATACCCTTAGCTCGTTGCCCCGCATGCTATGATACCCATAATAACTCACAATAAATAAACAATGCATTGAAAGGTTTACTAGTTAGGTTCACTTTCTTCTCCATGAGAGAGTGTGGGTTAACAGCCTCGTCCCTCACTCACGTGGCAGCAGACCGGAGTGTGACGTGATTTGAGTTAAATTGATGAGTCAGCCTAAGTCGAGAACGAGTCAGAACCAAGTTTTCCAGTTGAGTTGGTTCATTTTCGAGCTGATTCAGTGTACGGGTAACGGGTTACTTGGTTAGACGGTACCATTACCCCTACTCGGATGTGGATTGCGTCCTACCCTTGGTCGGATCTTTAAGTGTCCGACCAGATCTGTTTGAAGACCCACCGTGTTGTATCGGTTTATCCACGCCATCCACTTACTTTTTGAGATCATGCTAAGGATTGGGCCTAAAATTGAGGCAGATCCAACGGCTATATAGACCACACCAGATATGACTCTTGCATTTAATACAACTTGAATTTTCACAATGTGCATTTAATGCAACCCAAGTTTACTATTTGGTGTGGTTTAATATAGCGTTGTATCTGACTTAATGTTGGGTTCATACCTTAACATGATCTTATAAGAGAGACGGACGGCTTGGATAAACCGATACATCACAGTGGGTCCCCAAACAGTTCTGGTCGGACGCTTAAAGGTCCGACCAAGGTCGGACGCAATCCGCGTCCCACGTACTCATCTAATTTGTCATTATTGTATGCATTTCCAATGCTCCATTTTGTCGAAATATAATTATATATCACACACTTGCCACCCAACAATGGAAGCCATGAGGTGGGGCCCATGCTCTACCGGCCCCCACCAAAAGATAAAAGGAAAAGAAATTAAAGAGGTTGCGCACATCATCTGTTGCATGATGGTCGGTCCGTGATCAAAGGATTGAATTGAGCCGAAATATTGAATTAGAAGGGTTGATTTTTGTTATTATCTTTCGAATTAGTCCTCAACAATCGAGATTGAATTGTCACTGAATTGTATCAAAGTCCACGTGAATATGACATAGTCATCTCTACTAAACCTTCTTAAATTAAAAGAACGACAGGGACGCGGAGTAGCTACTGACAGGTTGAGCAGCGGACAACGCTACTGAAGTGACGTCACCATATTATGTGGGCCCAGAATGTTGTATGTCTTATATCCACACCGTTCATCCATTTGGAGATACCATTTTAGGGCATGACGCAAATAATGAGGCAGATCCAAAGCTCAGGTGCACCCCACCATAGAAAACAGTGGGGACAGTGATATCCACCATTGAAAACTTCTTAAGCCCACTATGATGTTTATTTGAGATCCAACCTGTTCATAAGTTCACACAGATATGTAAGAAGGGAAAACACAAATATCAGCTTCATCGAAAAACTTCTGTGGTCCTTAAGAAGTTTTTAATGGTGGATGTCACTGTCCCCACTGTTTTCTGTGGTGGGGTCCACTTGAGCTTTAGATCAACCTCATTCCCTGACATGCCTTAAAATGATCTCTCCAAATGAATAAACGGTGTGGATATAACACATACATCATGCTGAGGCCCACGTGCGATGGTGACGTAACTTCAGTAGCCAAATAGCTACTCAACCTGCCGGTCCTTCGGAACGCTCATTCGGAGCGCAATTTAGCTACCGGCAGGTTGAGTAGCTATCTCGCTACTGAAGTGCCGCCGCAAACTTCTATGGACCTACTGTGATATATGTTTTGTATCCACACTGTCCATCCATTTGGAAAGATCATTCTATGGTGTGAGACATAGAGTGAGGCAGATATAAAGCTCAAGTGGACCTCACCAAAGAAAACAGTAGGGATTGATCACCTACCATTAAAAAAATTTTGGAGCCACAAAAGTTTTCGATCAAGCTGGTATATTTGACTTCCCTTCTTCCATGCATGTGTGAACTTATGATCAGATTGGATCTTAAATAAACATCATGGTGGGCTATAGAAAGGTTTCAACGGTCTAGTCATTATCCCCACTGTTTTCTTTGGTGGGTTGACTTGTGACTTGGATTTGTCTCATTCTTTAGATCATGTCATAAAATGATCTCTCCCAATGGATGAACGGTGTGCATACAACATACACATCACGATGTGCCCACGGAAGTTGGTGACGTCACTTCAGTAGCTAGATAGCTACTCTAACCTGTCAGTATCTAATCCGGCGTCCGTCCGAGGGGCTCAACTGGTAAAGTAGTAGTTAGCCACCATTTCGAGAATGGTGGTGACTCGTCCTTCTCACATGTGGCACACATTTACGGCCATCCAAACGATCCAAATTGTGAGACAAATTTTGAATGGACCACATGTCCAGAATCACACTGATCAGGGAACAGTAACCACCAAATTGAGTGTTATCAAATGGACGGTTTAAAGCGAAACAGTGCGCAGTCCAAATAATAATAAGATGGTCACGATCATCTTCTTGGTAAGTTCTTTTTGGTTATGCTCCATCGCGTAATAGGGAAGTGTTGGGGATGTTTTGGGCCCACCCAAAAGGATCTGTACCGTCCCACATTTTTTATGTCTTATTCTATGAAAAATAACACGATTCTCAGCTCACAAATTTGCAAGCCCATGCTTTGGTGATACAGACCGTTGATATGACCGGCACCACGATGAATAGCAACAAAATTCTTGTTGATGAGACATTATTGACAAGTAATCTTATAAAAAAAACCAATGGTCCATATCCAGTGCAAAAAATACTGGACTTCTTCAGTGGCTGGGATGTTACAATCTGGCAGATTTTCTACAAAGAGTGTATCAACAATAAGGCCCATCAGGTCAATGGTCTGCATCAACGAAACATGATAATACTTGTGCAAACCCAAAGGGTTAGGATACTGTACATATCAATGACCAAGGATCACATATTTGCAATTTCAACTGCGGGTCAACCATTTCAACTGCGGGTCACATATCAATGACTAGGATCATGGCCCAAATTTAAACCCTCCCCTGCATTGCAGCCCTAAATTGTGGTCAGTATTTAGAAAATTAGGCCCAAAATTTCTCCATCAGTTACTCCACACGCCATGGAGAAATTAGTTCACATGAAAAAACCCTCACTACAAGTAAAATACATTGATTTCATGACCTTTAACGTTCCACCCCCTAACGCTACTAACCGGGATCCATACCCAATCGAAAATGGGATTCAAGAAATGCATGTGGGAATCCAGTTTTGGATTTCAATAAGGATTCCCTATTAGGATTAGTGGATAGTGAGAGATTCTCCAACAAAATCTCCAGTGTTTCGATTGGAGAGTACATTTTATATGCAGGGGCCAAGTGGGTCCACTCACGATCATGATGGACCGTTGGATAGGAGAGATTCAATGTGAATTGGACATGTCCCCAATATCCCACTGATAGGGTAATCAGAACCATTTAAATAACGGCCAGCTAAATGGACGGAAAGACCTTTTCTACTCTTACTGTCCTTGTTACGTTTCCTTCATTCATATATGGCTCTTATTATCCTTCCATGCCGTGAAAATCAAACAATGAGGCAAAGGTAGGTAATGCCAGGCTTCCCATTGGCTTAGAGGCATGGGTCTGTTTGGCACCAAATTTGGTCATTAGTGTGTATGGTGCAAGACGTGTTAGAGCCTTTTACTGCCACATGCGAGCCGAACGCTAATGACCCCAAGTGTCAAGATAGGGAAAGAGATTGTGAATAGTTGTTTATGAGTGCGAACTGAAGCAATTTGTTAGTCTATTGGATACCTGTAAATAAAATCAGATAATTTACAAAGGGAAGGGTTCGTCGTTCTAATGAGTTATTTTTACCTTTAAATTGAAAGTATTTTTTCTCACTGTGATAGTAGAGATAACCCGATTCACTTAATGTGAGAATACAAAGAATTTAGTTGCATTGATTGAAATAGAAATTAGAAGTTTATGAAAGTATCCATCGGCAATCCAACTTCTATGGCATAGATGGCGAGGCCTGATATCTAAGTCTTCCTTAGTTTAGTGATGGGAATAGTGGCGCATGCGTAGACTTGGTGATATCGATCACCGTCTTTCTCACAGATAAATGAAAATTGTGTCACTTTGATTACACTTGTAGACGCGTATGCATGCGGAATCTTAGAAGAGCAACTAGAATTATGACTAAATCATTGAGAGTAAGTGACTAGCATATGGTTTATATAATAAGCTACTTACTTTAAGTATGCATAGATTAATATATGATTAAACTAATCAAGCACCTAATCTATGCAACTTAAGTAGACTATATGAGAATGGATCATATAAGCTCAAGTCTACTCAAGTAAGTGAAAGTACATCTTGTGTGTATGGAAGTGCCTATCTAGTGCCTAGCATACATTCTAATTAAGCATTAATAATTAAACAATTAAATGCAATGCATAATAAGAAATGTGCTCAAATACAATAACAAACACAACGATGTATAGTGGTTCGACTTTGGGTCTACTCCACTCCCGGTTCAATTACTCAACCCCTTTGAGCACACCAGCATTAACTAGGGAGTTTAAATCAGGTTTCTCCCAAACTAGGCGTTTTAACTAAACATGCTAAGGAACGACAAACGTCCCTGAAATTTAGGCCCGACAAACGTGCCAAGGAACGACAAATGTCCTTGGACTTTTAGGCTCAACTAACAAGCCAATGATCGACAAACAACCCTAAATTTGAGTTTAATAAACAAACTCTACGCTCAATTCTTACCGGGAAAAGAGTGGATAGACTCTAACAAATGACAACCTTACTTGTCGGATTTGAGCCCCATTGTTGCGCCGCTTCAGGTTACTTCTTCTTGTTCTCTAGTGCTTGAATCAACTCCTCTTGTGTTCCCCTGACCACTAATGTCGTTGCATCGCCACTGCTCAAGCTCCACAATCAGCCACCTTGCATATGATGATCCAACGGAGATGCCAAAGGTACTAGAAGGTGGTAAAACCTTTACAAATGGTGTGAAATAGGTTTCCTAAAGGAATACACCTATTTAGATTCAAGGCAGACCTGCTACATCAAGGAAGAAGAAACAGGTAAAAGAAATGCTTTGGTGAAGCATTAACCTTGAACCAAACCAAAACCCAAAACCTCTAGATGACCTTGACCCATTTAGGCATACTTGTAGTCATCTTATATTGGCCTTAGGTATCCCAAAAGACCACCCAAAAGTTGGCTAAAGAGGTTGCTTCTACTACTGTAAAAACAGATGTAAAACAGCATGTAGAACAGGCTGTCGACCGGTCGTCAGACCACGGAATGGGGCAGCAAGCTTGCTAGAGACCCCTGGCCTAGATTCGACCGGTCGTGACTAGTCGTGACCGACCCCCAGCAGACAGCATGTTTTCTGTCTAAATCAGGCCATTGGTCGACCGGTCAGCTACTAGCCATTTTATGGCCGTTGTCCATTCGTTGCACTCTTTCTATAAAACAGTTGTGGGTCAGTTTGAGGGTTAAGAAGAGGGATTTTGAGAAGCTTGAAGCCACCATTATTGGAGACCATTAGAGGCTCAAATTCTAACCCTAGCAAGGCATCTTCCTTGTGATTTAACACAAGAATAGAGAAGTACAAGCTCATGAAGAGGATGTCATTTTCCCTCTCTTGATCTCTAGAGTTTTGATTGATCTTGATAGTTATATACACATCCAAAACTCTATGATGAGATCCTTGTAGGTGAGATACTCTAGGCAACACATTTCCATTAGTTGTAGAGATCTCAAACCTACCCTCTTATCACCTTGGGCATCTCAAAAGCATCACATGTAAGGTGATTGATCAAGTGGAGCTAAGGCATTGGCAACGCAGCAACAACACGATCGGGGGAGCAAATGGGAGCTGATTAAAGCACAGGATAACGGAGATCAAGCAATTCAAAGTGACACTGAACAAGGGGCTCATCCGATAGGTAAGGTTGTTATTTTTTAGAGTCCATCCACTCTTTTCCTAGTAGGAATTGATTGTAGAGGTTGTTTGTCAAACTCGATCTAAGGTCGTTTGCTGATCCTTGGCTTGCTAATTGAGCCTAAAATTCTATGGATGTTTATCGTTCCTTGGCACGTTTGTTGGGCCTAAACAAGTGTCCAAGGGGAAGCTTCCGACACGGGAGCATACATGGGTCGGGTTGAGAGTTATCCTATGTCCAAAACTCCGTTTAGATTGAGAGGTGAATCGGTAAAACCTCCGTGTAAAGGTTGAGAGGTGAACCTGATTTAAAACCTTCGTATAGTGAATGCTGGTGTGCTCAAAGGGATTAAGCACTTGAACCGGGAGTAGAGTAGACCCAAAGTCAAACCACTATACATGCTTATGTTTATAATTAATTTGAGCACATTGTTATCTTAGCATTGTATGTTTAATTATTAAATTATGAATGCATGATAGGAATGTATGCTAGGCACTAGATAGGCACATCCACACACAAGATGTATTTTCACTTATTAGAGTAAACTTGAGTTTATATAATCCACTCTCATATAGTCTACTTAGGTTGCATATATTAGAAGCTTGATTAGTATAATCATTTATTAATTTATGCTTGCCTAGAGTAGGTAACTTATTGCTTAAACAATATGTTGGTCTTGTGATTTGACTCACTTAAGCTTGGAAGCCGAAGTGTTCTTGCTTACTTAGTTTAATTTGATAAAATTGTTAAGTAGGGAAAAGAATTTTAAAAGGTTCTAATCACCCCCCCGTTAGGACTTAGCCATAATTCTAGTTGCTCCCTTAAGCTTCCGCACACATATGCCTTTACAAGTGTATTAGATCAAAAGGCATAATTTTAGCATGTGCTTGACACGTCAAAGCTATCGCAATTCGAACTTGACGTGCTGGAGATGGTTGACGCGTTGAAAGACTTTCGAATTGTCAGAGAGCAAAGAGGGAGAAGTGAGAAAATAAGTAAAAAGTCAAAATTTATAGCTCGCTAAGCTAACGCCCCAAGGAAAAATGCTTCGCAGGACACTTGAGCGCGTTAGGGGGGCATTTGTTAGCGCATCAAAATGCACCTGAAGCGTTAGGAATGCCAAAATAAATAAGGAACACCTAAGTAAGATGTTGACGGGCCAACCATGCCAGTTTTGCGTGCCAGACACGCCAAAACATGGCCATTATTTGTAAGCGAATTGATTGACGTGCTTGATGTGCTTGGCACGCGTGGCACGTCCCATGTGAAGATAACTCATGGATGCCTGATGGGCCTTACACGTTGAGCTGACACACTATACACGCCAATCTCCATGTTTAGGGAGCTCGTGGCTACAGGAACCGTCATCGATGCACCAGATGTGCCAAGCTGACGCGCCAGGCGTGACAAACACAAATTCTGAATCTTTTGGTCTTTTGTCGTGATTGGTCCACTCTCGATGAACGAGAAAGTTTCATACAACGCAATGCTCAATCTAGGACTTTCACCTATAAATAGCCCAATTCATTACTCATTGGATAAGAAGGAAGATGAAAGGAAGTAGTGACGGAAAGACCGTTGGGTATTGCCTGCTGTTTGAAGAAGAAACCCCACCGAAAAACCTCACTTGAAATTAAGACCTTCGCTAGGATCCTTATTCCGTCATCGAAATCCCAAATTCCGGCAACTAGACTCCGACATCTAGACCACCAGCAAGTGAAGCTTAACCCTAACGTGTCGGATTTTGCTTCGGACGATGACTAGTGTTGAAGGTTGTCAACGTGCTTAGCGTGTCACCCATTTTTTTCCAAGTTTTGCTTGGCGCATCTGTCGTGTCAGCATAAATTTGGCACGTCAGGGTCCTAACTGTCATGAATAAATGCTTTTTCACCCTATTTCAGTGACCTTTTCGGTCGTCTTTCGAGGCATGCGAGCCCTTGGTGCCTCCATTAGTATTAATTAAGGTCCTAGAGGGTGGAATTATTGATGAATTAATCATCATGGGTGCCCTTGATTTACCCGTAGCACAATAACACAGGTTCATTTCTCCCTCCTCAAGCAGTGAGAAGAACATGTCATCCCAATGTGACTGTAGGATTAAAATCAAGATTGTCATATTCAAATACTTATTATGGTTATGCCCTAAGTCTGAAATTCAGACAATGTTAAAATCATAGGGGGCTATCTTACATCAAACTATATAAACCGAATCAAAACTGTCATCGAAATATACTCGCCCTTGTGAGAAACCATGTCAATGCTAAAGACTCTCATCATCCCGAGCTATTCGGTGCCCTACCCATTCAAATGATATCCGTGGACATGACGTGAGACGCCCATAGTTGTAGCCAGTCTCCCCGAGGTCACCCGTCCCAAAGACTGGCCCCAGAGTTACACTACACGATTAGCGGCTAATCCGTCATCTCGTCCGGAACCAGATCAATGGCACATAGACACCTGACTCACAGCGATGGTGTGGTCCATACAATTAGATTGGTATGGTCCAAGCATCCCTATATCCGGCCTGGGCGGCCTATTCATCGAAAGACGTAGGCACCTGTGGATACGATCTTTTGCGTTTTAATCAAGGGTTATCTATATGATGTAATTAAGGGCTTGTGCCAGATTATGGCTCGGAATATACAGAACTTGAAATCTTTAGAATAATTTTTTTTGCCCCTTATCTATTGTGTATTTGTGTATGTTTTTTACGAATGCTTTTGAATTTCTTGATTCTCCCAAAGTAAATAAATACAAATGAATTTTGCATTTCCTCGTCGAAATTATTCATATGGTTCCTAAAATATGGAATCATAAAAATGATTTAAGCGCAATAACCACGCCAAGCGCTATTTTTACCCAAGGCTTTGGCACTTCGGGTCTTTCAGCTGAAATGCATCAATCCGCAATATTAGTGCCTGCTCTACAATCCCAGTGGTTAATGATGCATGTAAGTATGATGTTATTGAGCTATGCAGCTCTTTTATGTGGATCGTTATTATCAGTAGCTCTTTTAGTCATTACATTTCGAAAAAACATAGGTATTGTTGGCAAAAGCAATCATTTACTAATTGGGTCATTTTCCTTTGATGAGATCCACTACTTGAATGAAAAAAGAAATGTTTTACAATGCACTTCTTTTCTTTCATTTTGAAATTATCACAGGTATCAATTGACTCAGTGATTGGATTATTGGAGTTATCGTGTCATTAGTCTAAGGTTTACCTTTTTAACCATAGGTATTCTTTCATTAGTTTTAACAATAATTTAAGATAAAATAAAATGATAATCAGCATTGCACTGTAATTTTGATTTAATTTGTGTCAGGTCGGCGAGCTCCCTGAGCTCTTCAATCTATTTCCTATTTATAGAACTTTGCGGTGGTTGCTGGAGAGAGATTCTCATAGCCAGTAATCATGTCTGGTGATGTTGAAATAACTGTTTACACACCCAATGACAACTGTGGCCTATTAAACGATGCTACATACGTTAATCATTTGTCATAATTGTCAATTAGTTGTGTGCATGTCCAACTCTTGTTATATGGACGAGAGTTTCTCTCGAGGCGCCATGTGTTGGTAATAACTATCCCTTTCTCCACGCAAACGTGTATAATGCGCTGTGAAACTAGCCTACTTAACATAGTTGTTACTCTATTCCTATGATGTCTTCGTTCGTAAGGCTTTTACATAATACCAAAGTGTATTGGCTGAACTGATTACTTGCCACGACTGTATTTTGACTGAAACCCATGTTTGGTCATGAGGCCACTATTGTGAAAACCTAGCTTTGACATGTGAGTTCGTTACACAACACGTGTATTATCGTTGTAGCCCGCTTATCATTTTTGGGCTACTTATGACTTTATGCATTCTAATCTCCTTTGACATCTAGGGTAGTCGAATAAATCTTCTGTCGGTCTCTTACTGTGATTTTACAATCAAGTGGCATCATTTGAATCACAGGATCTTATGCAGTTAGTGTTGGGAATAAGGACACCGGCAGAGGAAGTGGAAGCCGAACAGCACCACAGCAGAATATGAGATCAAACGAGAAACACAATGCAATCACATCACACAAGCATTCAATCACAAGAGATAATCCAATTTTACGTGGAAAAACCCCTCAACGGGTAAAAAATTACGGCACAAAGTGATCTACTGTGATTAACAGAAGATTATAGGGATTGACAACCCACAAGTAAGGAATAAACAGAGAAAACCCAAAACCCAAGTGCTCTCTTTCACAAAACACTCTCCCCTCTTCCTAATGCAATTAAGAAACCTTGGACACCTTAGGATTCCTCCTAATCTCAGATTTAAGCCCCACATATATTAGTTAACCCGGAATTAGAAACGTCTTACGCACTACTGCACAATGGCGCAAGAAAAAGCTTGCTGCGTAAGTCACCGCGTAACACGGCCGACTAATTGGACCGGACTAAAAAATAGTCCAGGGAGAAAAACACCACACTGATTCATGCTGCCTTATCACTGGCCGACCGGTCTTGATTGGTCGGCCCCCACTGTCCGATCGGTCATGACCTGTCGATGACAGTCCAAGGACCTTTGTTTGAAGACTCTTTCAACAAACTCCACCGTGGCTTCAAACGTCGAATCAGAACATCCTCGCTTCTTCATCATCTCATCTTCATCATAGCTCCAACGCTTCTCGTGCCACCATCAACCCTAACTTTGCACTTTCACGTCCTTTTTCGCTCTTCTCATGTGGCTCTTGGGCACTTGCCACATACGAGCAACCGTAGATCCCGCTGCCGATCCTGTAGCTCCACCGTGAATTGTGCTCCCGATTAACTTGTAAAGATGGCCACACCTCCGTGCCTTCATCTACATGAGTACCCCCTTCATCACTTTACAACAACGATCGCGGCTGATGAACATGCACCATTTCGCCTCGAGTGCACCAAGAGAAATCACATTCATCTTCATCTTGGGAACATGCTTCACATCTTCTAGGACGCATTCGATCCTATCGAACATCTTTATGCACACCGTACCAATACCCACTACCTTATGAGCGAAGCTATCGCCCACAAACACCGATTCACCACCATACTCCTTGTATGTCGTGAATGAACTTCGGTCAGGACAAACGTAACATGAGGCCCCTGAATCTAGGATCCACTCTCTACCGTGAAATTCCTTGCCAAATACAATCAGAACTTCATATAGATTGCCACCTTCCTCTATGGTATTAGCTCCCCCTTCAGAAGAATTTTCATACCTCTCTTGCTTCAACTTAGGATTCTGACAATCCTCTTTCATGTGGCCTTCTTGACACAACTCCAACACTTCACCTTAGCTTTCCCTTTACCCTTGGCTTTAGATCCCGATTTCGAATATCCTCCACCATACTCAGAATTTCTTCCTCTCATAATCAGTGCCTCTGAGGAAGAACGAGAACCCACGTCACCGCTTTTCTTTCTCATCGCCTTTGACTAGAGGGTTAAGATAATGGTCTCGACGTTGATGGTCTCCCTCCCTGCGCACACAGAGCCCCTGAATGACTTATATGAATGTGGAAGAAAATCAGTAGGATGCATGCTTGATATTCTTCCTTCATCGGCTCATCTATCTCCACCAACTTGCAAACTAGCCGATTGAACGTGCTTAAATGGTCCTCCACATCCGTCCCCTCAGCCATGCTTAAGGTGAACAACTGCATCAACAGATACGTATGAATCTTTAGAGACTTCTTAGCATAAACCTTCTCTAACTTCGCCATCGTATAAGCCGTAGTCTTCTCCTTCGTGACATTATAGAGGACGTCATCTATCAGGCATAACAGGATCAAGGTTATAACTTTCTTATCGAGCTTCGTCTACTCATCATCTTTCATAACCTTAGGTCGCTTTCCAAGAGCTTCATTAAGCCCTTGCTGAACTAGAAGGGATTCGATCTTCACCTTCTACAAAGTTATTTTTGTCGGAGAACTTCTCTACATCGAACCTTGTGCTTGATCCCATCTTCTCATTTCAGATTTGAATTTTACTCCACCCCAACTTTATCTCTGATACCACTTGTTGGGAATAGGGATGTCGGCAGCGGAAGTTGAAGCCGAACAACACCACAGCAAAATATGAGATCAAACGATAAACACAATGCAATCACACCACACAAGCATTCAACTACAAGAGATAATCCGATTTTACATGGAAAAAGTCCCTCAGCCGGTAAAAAACTAAGACACAAAGCCATCTATTATTATTAATAGAAGATTACAGAGATTGATAGCCCACAAGCAAGGAATAAACAGAGAAAAACCAAAACCCAAACTCTCTCTCTCACAAAACATTCTCCCCTCTTCCTAATGCAATTAGAAAACCTTGGACACCTTAGGATTCCTCCTAATCTCGGATTTAAGCCCCACATATAGTAGTTAACTCGGAATTAGAAATGTCTTACGCACTGCTGGACAATGGTGCAAGAAAAAGCTTGCTGCGCAAGTCACCGCGTAACATGGCCGACCGGTCGGACCGGACTAAAAAACAGTCTAGGGAGCAAAACATCACACTGATTCACGCTGCCTCATCACTGGTCGACCAGTCAAAACCGGTTGGCCCCCATTGTCCGACCGGTCGGTGATAGTCCAGTGACCTCCGTTTGACGGCTCTTCTAATAGTTAGATCATGTGTAAACATGGCCCACTTTGGTGTGGCTTCCTAGTTCAGCAGCCAACTTGTAACATACAACATGGCCCACTCAAACATTGATCTGAACTTTCTCTATGTTTGAGCTGGCATTAAATTTGTGCAGGGCCACATTTTAAACGGAATGTCCGGTTAAGATCATTTGGCTAGGAGAACTTAATCTTGTCCCATTCATCGTAGACACAAGCATGGCACTTTACAAGTGTCCCACATATGCAATACAGATGGTTTATATATCAAATGTTCCACTCGATTCAACATGTGGGGCCCATTTCACGTGCCATGATCAAAAGTTCAGGTGGCCCCACTCATAAGGTGGGCCACATGTGTATATGAATTATTGGTCCATTTCGCCGACCATCTGTTGTATTTTAAATAAATTTTAAAATCAAAACGTGTTTCAAATTTGGATTTTCCTCCATGTTTCTGTTTTTGAAAAAGTTTTATCTTTTAGTTATACTCTTTAGTCCCACATCGGAAATGAACAAAAGAAATCTTAAGATTATAAGATGGAGTTTTAGCATTGGACTTGAGCCCTTTGAGACCCTTTTCAGGGGACATGTGAATTTAGTCCGATTGGGGGGGGGGGGGGGGGGGGGGGGGGGGGGGGGGGGGGGGGAGCAGTGCCGGTGTCGGTGCCGGGCCGGGCCGGGCCAGGCCAGGCTCAGGCTCGGGTCCGTGTCTGGGTCCGGGTCTATGTGGGATTGAGAGTACACTAGCGCTAAACGATTTTTCGTGAGTATACTCGCACCTGTCTTTTTGCGCGAATTTTAAACCAGAGAGATGCATCTGTTCGGGTGGTCACTCCTGTTGGGTTTAAACCTAACGGACCTAACCCATTTGAAATAGTGCTTAGGCACCTAATCTCGTCTATATATAGACCTGTCCTCTCATCCGTTTTTACACTCTGAAATCATCAAGTGTTCCTTTTGGTTTTTCAAAATCCTCTCTGGTTTATTACTATTTGTCAACTGAGTTTGCAAGTGAGTCAATCACTTCGGGTTTAAATTCTGCACGCTGGTTCGAGCCCTTGTACAGCGAGTGCACCGTTGGGACCGGGCAATAATCGATGTATCCTGGAGGCTAACTGTCCAAGAAATCCTGTTGCATTTGGGAGGTGGCACAAGGAGGGCAGATTTGGTTTCAAGCCGAGTGACTCATTCACGCCTCGACTCAAACACATAAGTCCAATCCTTCTTTAATTTATTATTTTTATTCTCTTCTCGATTTTTAATCTACTGTTTTCAGCAATTAAATCCAACAATCTTGAAACCAAATCTTCTTTATTGTTGGAAACAGTAGATATCTGTTTCAATACCTATTCGAAAACAGAATTATTTTCTTCTTCTTTTCACCTTTTTGAAATCTGTATTTAACTGATTTATTGATTCTATAACTGGTTGAAAACCGAGTCACAACTAGTTTCTTTTGTAATCAATGGCCACCATCACAGTCAACCCTATGACTGAACTGTCTAAAATCGAACCGTTCGTTGGACAGAATTTTAAACGATGGAAACAAAAGATCAGTTTTGCATTGCAAACTCTAAAAGTCTTCTACATTCTTTCGGATTCATTTACAGTTGATTCAGCCAATGAAACTGAATTTAGAGATGCCAATAACTGTAAACACTATATTCTAAATACCTTGTCTAATGAATTATAGATATATATGTTTCTTATGAATCTGCTAAAGACATCTGGACTGCACTAGAAAAGAAATACATGCTTGAAGATGCAGGTTCTAAGAAACATACTATCGCTAATTTTCTTCATTATGAAATGACAGACGATAAGCCTCTCACGAACCAGATTCACGATTATCAAAATCTGGTACATGAACTGACAATTGAAGGAATGAAAATAGACGAGGTATTCTTATCAAGAGCTCTAATTGAAAAATTACCTCCTTCCTGAAAAGAATATAAAAACAGGATGAAACACAAGAAATATTGTATCTCTTTAGAAAATATAATCGTACATATAAGAATAGAAAAAGCCAACAGAAACAGAGATCAGATTGAGAAAGTAAACGGGTCAATATCTAAGGCCAACCTGGTCGAAACAAGTCAGGCACAAAATAATAAAAAGAAGGGAAATTGTTACAATTGTGGAAAGTGTGGTCATCATTCTAAATAATGCAGGCTCAAAAAGAAAAAAAAAGGACAATTCAAGAAGAAAAGGTCCTGTAATTATTGTAAAAATCTTGGACATTATGAAAACCAATGTAGGCTCAAGAAAAAGAATACGAAGTCACAAGTCAATCTCACTGAAGCTGAAGAAAATCCGGACATGATTGTCGCTGTAGTGTCCAAAGTATTCCTTGTAAACAATATGGAATGGATATTAGGCACCGGGGCAACTTGGCATGTATGTAAGGATCGAAGCATGTTTACCTCCTATTAGACGATAGGGGATGAAGAACAAGTGTTCATGGAAAATGCTTGATCCTCTCCGGTTGTTGGAAAAGGAAATGTTCTTCTAAAGCTCACATCAGGAAAGACTTTGTTGCTAAAGAATGTGCTACATGTGCCTGATATTCGTCGCAATCTAATCTCTGGTTTGCTGCTCAACAAGGCTGGAGTTAAACTAGTAATAGATTCTCATAAGCTTGTAATGACCAAGGACGGAACTTTCCTTGGAAAGGGTTACTGCAATGATGGTCTGTTTGTTGTAAACGTTTCATATGATAATAATAAGATGTTATCCAGTTTTGCTTATATTGTTGAATCTCTTTCATTATGGCATAGTAGACTAGGCCACGTGAACGTAGAATCCTTAAAAAGAATGAAACGAATAGGATTACTACCTGATATTTCAATCGATAACATTGGAAAATGTGAGACTTATATAGAATCCAAGTTCGCTAAGAAATCATTTAAACTTGTTAATAGAAGTTTTGAATTATTAGAATTAATACATAATGACTTTGGTGATTTTAGGAATCACATCTCTATAGGAGGCAAAAGATACTATATGACTTTCATAGATGACAATTCTAGATATAGTAGAGTATATCTTCTAAGGAACAAAGATGAAGCTTTAGAATCTTTCATTAAGTATAAAACAGAAGTTGAAAATCAACATGTTAGGACTATTAGAAGACTTAGGTTAGATAGAGGAGGTGAGTATGAATCTTCGCAGTTTCGAAAACTTTGTGAAAATAGTGGAATAATACATGAAACTAATGCTCTGTACACATAAGAACAAAATGGAATAGCTGAACGCAAGAATAGAACATTGAAAGATATGATGAACGTTATGTTAAATAGTTCTGGTTTGCCTCTAAATATGTGGGGAGAAGCCATACTATCTGCTTTTAATATTCAGAATAGATTACCCTATAAAAAGACTAGTAAGACATCATATGAACTGTGAAAAAATTATACCCCTAGTTACAAACACCTTAAAGTGTGGAGCTGTCTAGCTAAAGTAGGGTTACCTGAAATCAAGAAAAGAAAATTAGGTCCTAAAACATCTGATTGTGTGTTTATACGATATGCATAAAACAGTGCAGCGTATAGGTTTCTAGTCTTGAAATCTAAGGATAACATTCTAGATCTAACTACTATTATAGAATCTAGAGATGCTGAATTTTTAGAAAATGTCTTTCCTATGAAGTCTAGATCCGTAGAAATAAAAGATATTAGTGGATCAAATGTTACTTCAACAAGTAAAAGTATGGATATTGGTTGTGAAGTAGAACTAAAACTTAGGAGTACGAGAGCTCGTAAGGAAACTAACCTAGGAGATGGGTTCTTTACCTTCTTATTAGAAGATGATCCTAAGACTTATTCAGAAGCCATTAACTCTCTTGATGCATCATTCTGAAGAGAAATTATAAAAGATGAATTAGAGTCAATTGTATCTAATAACACTTGGAAACTTGTATATCTTCCTCTTGGAAACAAACCTATAGGGTGTAAATGGGTGTTTACAAGAAGCTTAAACCGGATGGATCTATATATAAATTTAAGGCTAGATTAGTCGCAAAAGGCTTTAAACAAAAAGAAGGATACGATTACTTTGATACCTATTCACCTATAACTAGAATTACAACGATTAGGGTATTAGTAGCAATCGCATCTATATACAAGCTAGTAGTACATCAAATGGATGTTAAAACAGCTTTTCTAAATGGAGAATTAGACAAGAAAATCTACATAGAACAACCTGAGGGTTATATAACTCCTGAAAAAGAACACAAAGTTTGTAGATTAATTAAATCTTTATACGGCTTGAAACAAGCTCCTAAACAATGGAATGAAAAGTTTGACAATGTCTTAAAATCAAATGGAAATCTTGTTAATGATGTGGATAGATGTGTATATAACAAATTCACAGATAATGATGGTGTGATAATCTGTTTATATGTTGACGATATGCTTATATTTGGAACTAATGTTGAGCTAGTTAATTCAACTAAACAACTCCTGTCTTCTAACTTTGATATGAAAGACCTAGGAGAAGCAAGTATGATATTAGGTATTCAGGTAATCAGAAAAGATGATAATATTATTGTCTCAATCTCACTACATTGAGAAATACTAAAAAGGTTTAATCACTTTGACTGTTTACCTGTTATTACATCATATGATCATACTATGCATTTCAAAAAGAATACAGGAAGTAGTGTATCTCAGCTTGAGTATTCTCAATTAATTGGTAGCCTAATGTATCTGATGAACTGTACTAGACCTAATATTGCATATGCAGTAGGTAGGCTAAGTAGATATACACATAATCTTGAATATGATCATTGGAATGCATTAAATAGAGTACTGAAATATCTAAAAGGTACTATTGCATATGGCATTTGTTATACAGGTTATCCTCATGTATTAGAAGTATACAGTGATGCCAATTGGATCACTTATTCAGATGAAACAAAATCCACAAGTGGATTTGTTTTTACTTTTGGAGGAGGTGCAATATCCTGGAAGTCTACTAAACAGACTTATATTGCTCGGTCTACTATGGAGTCCGAGTTTGTCACTTTAGAAAAAGCAGTCTCAGAAGCTGAATGACTTAGAAATTTGTTAACAGATATACCGTTGTGGCCAAAACCTGTATCTGTTATTTCTATACATTGTGACTGTTAAGCAGCTATTGCTAGGGCCAAGAGTAAGATATACAATGGCAAAAGTAGACATATTAGATTGCAATATAACATTGTGAGACACTTGTTGAATGATGGAGTCATAGTTATTAACTTCGTAAGATTAGAAAAGAATCTGGCAGATCCTTGGACCAAAGCACTATCTAAAGGATTAGTCATGGAAACATCAAAGGGAATGGGGCTGAGTCTAACCGAATGAGCTACCAGTGTCGGCAACCCAACCTATACAAGTGGAGATCCCATGCAATAGGTTTAATGGGTAAACAACAAGACACTAGGAGACTAGAAAGCATAACAAAGAACTTGCCCCTTCCTATGGTGTAGGCAGTGCAAACAGCAACGTGTGAGAGGATGAGTTTTTGAACTCTTAATGAGTCCATGACCATTAGTGGTGTGTATCCAGTTGCTGTGTATATTGGAATAGAATTTACCTATATGAGTGTGGAAGTGAGGCTACTTCCTATGAGAATATATAGGCCGTTTTTCTAGAGCACTCATGAAAATTCAGGTAAAGGTGCATGGCCAAAATGGCACCAAACCGCAGAACCAGCTATAGCTGAAAAGTTGTGTGAGTGGCATGTATGGCCGTTTACGCTTAAAGTGTCAGGTTAAAGACCGATAGTCACCTGATTCCTGTAAACTTGTCTTGCTTACTCTAAATGTCGACTAAAGTCAGATAGACATCGACACTATTACACAACTTTTCTAACTGATACCGAAGTGTTTTAAATTTGAAACATGTGGGGGAATGTTGTATTTTAAATGAATTTTAAAATCAAAATGTGTTTCAAATTTGGATTTTTCTTCATGTTTCTGTTTTTGAAAATGTTTTGTCTTTTAGTGCTACTCTTTAGTCCCACATCGAAAATGAATAAAAGAAATCTTAAGATTATAAGATGGAGTTTTGGCATTGGGCTTGAGCCCTTTGATACCCTTCTCAAGGGGCATGTGAATTTGGTCCGATGGGAGAGTTATGCCATTAGCTCAAATCTATGCCATTGACCACACATGTGCGTGCAGGGCGCCCGCCTGGCTGGCCAAGCCGAGCCGAGCCGTCGTCGTCGCCGTCGCTGGTGCTGGTGCCGGGCTGGGCCTGGCTCGGGCTCAGGTCCGGGTCCGAGCCTGGGTCCGAATCTTGGTTTGGATCTAGGTCTATGTGGGATTGAGAGTACACTCGCGCTAAACAGTTTTCTGTGAGTATACTCGCACCTGTCTTTTTGCGCAAATTTTCAAACCAGAGAGATGCATCTGTTCGAGTGGTCACTCCTGTTGAGTTTAAACCCAACGGACCTAACCCATTTGAAATAGTTCTTAGGCACCTAATCTCTCTATATATAGACTTGTCCTCTCATCCGTTTTTTACACTCTGAAATCATCAAGTTTTTCTTTTGGTTCTTTAAAATCTTCTCTGGTTCATTAATTATTATTGTTTATCAACTGAGTTTGCAAGTGAGTCAATCACTTTGGTTTTAAGTTCTACACGCTGGTTCGAGCCTGTGTACAATGAGTGCACCGTTGGGACCAGGCAATAGTCGTTGTATCCTGGAGGCCAACTGTCCAAGAAATCCTGTTGCATTTGGGAGGCGGCACAAGGAGGGCAGATTTGGTTTCAAGCCGAGTGACTCAGTCATGCCTCAACTCAAATACATAAGTTCAATCCTTCTTTAATTTATTATTTTAATTCTCTTCTCGATTTTTAATCTATTGTTTTCAACAATTAAATCCAACACCATCAACTTCTCATTATACAAGTATGGCGCAGACTAGATTGCATGGAGCCAGATTTTTGGGACAGGTTACATATAGGGTAGGACACCAACTGTTTAACCCTTGGATCCCGGACGCACGTGGTAAGAGTAGGAATCTCTTACTTATCTTTATTAACTGATTGGTTTGGAAGGCAGCCGATGCGCCGGATTAGTTGGGAACCTATGGGACCCACCTGTGCTAAGTTGAGGGTCCATGCAATTCACAGTTGGGACCGAAAATCAAAGTTTAAGAGCGGCTGTCCTAATCTTGCGCTCTACGATTATGACGTTTGCAGCTACAAATCTCTCTTCCGGTTCTCACACGTTAACGAGCGCACATCAAACTCAGGACCGTTGAAATTCAGGTGAAATTGCATCAATAATATAAAATTACAGGAACACCCTTCAGACAACCACACACGTGCTCACCATTGATTGGGCTTGAGCTTAATGAATATAAAAGCACCTGTACTCACCATCGATGCTACAATTATATTTATAAGTATATACTCATGTCAGGCCTGAAATGGGTACTTATACAAGTATCATCTATGGTGTTTATGTACCCATTAAGATATTAGGTACTTATTTATGATTTGAGATCTAGAAAAACAGAACAATAACTTCAAATATTAATATTTTAAGGGAAAAAATAAAATTAAATTTAAAGACACAACATATCATGCCCATGTCGGGTTAGGCCTGGCAACCCATTGGGTTCATCAGGCCCACTAACTTCCCTAGATGTCGCTCCAATGCAACTCATCATCCGTGTTGAGTCTAACAATCCAACTGATCTATGTCCGGCTTGACTCAGGACTGAACGAGTAGGACGGAGTGGCTGAGTCTTTTAACCATGTCGCAGGTTGGCTTTGGACCATAATTAGTGACCCCTAAGTGCTCCGCCAAAGAATGCATGCTAGAGGTACATTTGAAAACTCAAAACCCTGTATTGTAGGATTTGTGTAGGTACTCAATTATGTGAGCTCATGGAGTTCAAACATATTATACTATAGTCTGATTCTTTGAGCTATAACATAGTTTGTAATTTGAGTGATGCAGTTTTAAACTTGGAGTGAAAAGGGTATTCTCGTAATTCTTTTTCGAGTTGAAAAGATGGCCCCTTTATTTCGGTTTTCAGCGTGACTTGCTTCCTGTTTCAAGCATGCAACATATCCAATATCTATAAATAGCCCAAACCTCCATGAGTTCTCTCACTCATCAACACTTCAGTCTCTCGTTCTCTCATTCATCAACACTAGCTAGAATCTCTCTCTCTCTCTCTCTCTCTCTCACACACAATGGAAAAGCTCATGCATTTCCTTCTCTCGTTTCTCTTCATTATCTTACCATCAGTACAAGGAGATTACAGCATTCTCGACTTTGGTGCCAAACCCGATGGTGTGACCGATGCCACTAAATCCTTCCTTAGTGCATGGGCCGCAGCTTGCGGTTCAGCTAGGCCCACGACCATCTATGTACCCCCTGGTTCGTATTTGCTGGGCCAGACGGTGTTCGGAGGCCCATGTAAGAACAATGGGATCACCATTCGTATTGATGGGACCCTCGTTGCACCAGCGAATTATGTGTCCCTGGGCTTATCCGGACATTGGCTGTTCTTCCATGATGTTCAGGGCGTTTCTGTCCATGGTGGGACCCTTGATGGTCGTGGGGCGGGTCTCTGGGCTTGCAAGGCATCCGACGGGAATTGCCCAGCTGGTGCAGAGGTAGTTGAATTCCAGGATAATCCATATTTTATAGACAAATTTACACCTGATCATTTTTCTAATTAATATTTGGTCCACTCTTCTATTTCTACCTTCGGCAACGCAACAACAGTACTAATTATTATTATTATTATTATTAATTTAAAGAAGGAAAGCTGTGCTTTTAAGAAAGAACGGGAAGGAGAGTCTTGATGTGCGGTTCAGATTGATATTTTGAACTACCATGTGTGCAATAAGATTCACTTGCACTATGATATGAATGCAAACTAGCTGTTGTAGGATTGGATCATTTCCGTGTAATAGTAATAATAAATGCTAAAAATTCAAAGAGACAAAACTGAAAATTTAGGTATCCATCACTTGGTATGCTTGCAGTCGCTGACCTTCAACAAAGCAAAGGACATCTTGATCAGTGGCCTAACGTCGATGAACAGCAAACTCTACCACATCGTGATTAATGGTTGCACGAATGTGATGGTCCAAGGGGTGAAGATCGTAGCCCCTGGTAACAGCCCCAACACAGATGGCATACACGTGCAGCAGTCAACCGGCGTCACGATCACTGGGACCGGCATAAAGACTGGCGATGACTGCATCTCAGTTGGCCCTGGCACCATGAACTTGTGGATCGAGAACATTGCCTGTGGCCCTGGACATGGCATCAGGTAAGCGATTATCCACCATTATACATCTCCAACTCCCTGGCATGACTATGGGATCTGGGCACTCTCACTTTGCTTCATATGTACTATCCTAAAAAATCAGGCCTGCTGACTCCCATTTTGTTGCTAAAATCATCAATTTCTATTAATTATATATAATTGCACTATAAAAAAAAATAAAAAAAATACACTGGACCTGGTTCGGACCCAACGAGACCCAACTGGACTTTAACCTGGACCCCACTTGGACAAGACTAGATCCCATTTTTAATCGGGTCCAAAAGGTGAGACCTGAACCTTACTTGAATTCTTCACGGTCCAAAAGATGGGTGCTGGACCATTAAAATCTAGTCCGGTCCATTGGGTAACCGTAGGTCTGGGTACCCATTGATTACCCATTGATTGCCCTTATTAGGCAGAGGCAACCCATACACCGAAGGACGGTTTGTATCACACCATGCAAATATATGAAAGATATACAATATAAAAAAGCGAAGGATGTGAGTGGGCTGGAACTCATCCTTACAAATCATGTATGAGCTACATACTAATGTGCGCATATATATGCTTGTGGCAGCATTGGGAGCCTTGGGAAGGAGCTGAACGAGGCAGGGGTGGAGAACGTGACCGTTAAAGCGGTTGTATTTAGAGGGACTGAAAACGGATTGAGGATAAAATCGTGGGGAAGGCCCAGCAACGGGTTTGTGAAGGGAGTCACTTTCGAGCACGCTGTCATGCAAAATGTCCAGAACCCCATCATTATCGACCAAAATTACTGCCCTCACAAGAAAGATTGCCCTCATCAGGTATTGCCCTTACAAGGCTAATAAATAGAATTTGCCTATTTTTTTATTCTCTTTCATTAATATTCACATGGGCAATGTTAAAAATGTAAACCCTTACAAGGCTAATAAAATGAATGGACGGCCTGGATGTAATACACACACATCACACAGTGGACAAGAAGATTTTAATGGTTAAGTACCATTGTTTACTGTATTAGGGTCCACCTGAGATTTGGATCTATTTCATTTTCTAAATTATAATCTAAAATGAGTTTTCAAAATGAATGGACGGCATGGATGTAATACACACACATCACACGGTGGACAGCATGGTAAGGGATCCATCCCATTAAACACACACACACGAACCAATTATCCATTCCAGGCGTTTCCTCAAAAACTTGGAAAACAATATCCCAAAACAATGTTAGGTGGATTTCCGAGATGGAGAAGACATGTGAGGTCACTGTTTATGGTGACCCGCATGTGTACAATCCATCAAAAGATAAAATCAAAAACTAACGACGGATGGAAAATCATAACCCATGGCTTTCCATTTCCTGAAGAATCCAGGTTACAGTTTTCTAACCGCGCGTGTTTTAGCTTTCTGACCCTTGACAGTCTAAATTCAACTTTCTCAACTAGTTTTTGTCTTTCTTTCAATTTTCTTTTTCAGAATTCTGGCGTAAAGATCAGTGATGTGACCTACAGCGACATCCAGGGATCATCAGCAACCCACGTCGCTGTGAAATTCGACTGTAGCACCAGCCATCCATGCAGTGGAATCAACCTACAAGATGTAAAGCTTACATACAAAAATAGCCCTGCACAATCCTCTTGCATGAATGCGGATGGAAATGCTAGCGGTTTTGTTGTGCCACCGAGTTGTTTGTAGGCCAAAAAACATATTTTACTATTAATAAAAGTTCATTTTCCCTAATAACTAGTCAGAGCACATGTTATGCAACAGGGGTGTGTGGACTAACCCCCCCCCCCCCCCCCCCCCCCCAAAAAAAAAAAAAGAGAACATGTCATGGAACATGGAGTCCATTGCCAGTGTACTACTGAAGATGTATTTCATAATGCCTATTATTCTCAGGTTTTGTACAAGGTGGGACCGTGGTTATTAGAACCGAACAGTTGATTTGATGAGATAGTGAACAGGCCACGCATAACAAAATCAACTTAATAGGGCAATCCTAACCATCTTATTGGTAGCCTGTAAACAACTTCTAAGAAAAGTATAATAAAATGGTGTTTGTTGTACCTTCGGGCAATTTTAAAAGAACGAATCAGGAAAGGACATGTGGCACTGCACAGTAATGGTATAGCATACATGCGATCGGCTGAATTATGTGGAATGGATTTTTCGAAAAGACAACTAGCACTGGTTGATTGGAGCATGTCATCTGGTAGGCGAGCGATCGAGCTAGTGCTGGATAATTACAAAACAAACATCCTAGAAAGAGGTAGCATATGAAGGAATTCATACGGTCGTAGCAACTAAATACAGTTGGAATGTAGATAGTTCTATTTTTCTCTTAGGAGGTCTATAAAAGCGGAAGAAATCAACAGATCAAAGATGTCTCACACCAAACAAACCAAATCCAATTTATCTTTTCCTTAACATATCTTAGCTTAATTGGTAATTTAGGAGTAGTTGTAATCCCAGCCATGCTCGCTGGATGAACTTAGTTGTAATCACAAGACCACACTTGTTGGACGAACTTATTCCAATACAATCAGTTCTCTTTCTATAGAATTGTTTGTTATACATTCAATCTCTCTGACCGGTTGTCACCGTCATCGATTTGTATTTGAAAGTCCTTTCTGGTGGAAGACAAGGAGCAACCCATTTCCGGATGATGAATCCTACCCTCCGACAATCGCTTGATCATATTGAACTCATTTTTGAGGGACTGGATAGGCGACTAACCTTCTCAGGCCTTGATTATATACGGTCGAGTATGAAATATCTGCCTATCTTGGCGCTTGGGGTCAAGGTTGAATCAATTAGAATCAAGCCACACAGTTGATTCTAGCACGTCCATGCAAATTCTACTTGGCCAGAAGTGATACTCGAGTGCTAAAAAGTTGAGGAAATAATTTTAACATGCCTGGTGGGACTCCATATTGAGGTATACTTACTGGTTGAAATACAACCTGAATTATTTGCAGTACGAATCGTAGAGGTGGACAGGCATCTCCAGCCAATGAGCTGGCAACACCTATTGTAGCTCCTCTACCTGAGGAAGCATATGTGCAGGCAGGGCTTAAGCCTTTGAACCTTGCACTAGAGTTGGAAAATGACCCCATAAACAAGGCATCCACTTCTCGAAATGATCACATTGAGGTCATATCAGTTGGACTGCATGACCTATGTATGGGGATCCAACATACTGAGATGGCACACCTTCAGGCTAAGCAATCTTGGGCACAAACTGAAAGATTTAATAGATGGATGGCCACCCAAACCGAACATATGAAGCGACTAATGGAAAATGTCACTGAAAAAACTCCAACCACTCCACAACTAAATATTTAGGTTAGCTTGGTGGAGATTTTGGCACCTATTCGACCAATGCCAACTCCACAACTAAACATTACCCTAACTCCAGCCTAGGAAAATTTATCACACTCCAGCACCTACTGAGTTTAGGCTACCGGAATGGGATGTTAGGAGGAATGTCATCCTCGAAGAGAGGAACCAGGGAATACCTGGAGGACAACCTTTTCTTGGAAATCAACCATTTAATGGGGGACAACCATATAGCTTCAGAGCCATAACCATTGTCTGAACAGTAGCATTTGTATCGTGACCAAATCTTGCAGTTGGTCTAGGAGGTAGAAGGCCAAGTTCCCGGACGAACTACTATTCCAGTCTACCATAAGCCAAATCTAGAATGGATTGACCAACAATTTCCTTTACCAAGGAATTACCGACCAGAGTTTGCCTTCTTCACAAGTGACATTGGTCAATTGACCATCGAACATAGAGGTCAGTTTACTATGCAGTGCGGAGAATTGACCAATAATGAATATAAAAAAATTACAATTGTTTGGCCATTCTTTGACTGCAATAGCTTTTACTTGGTATTCGAATTTACCACCAAATTTCATTCAGAGCTGGTAAGAGATGGAAAAAAAAGTTTCATGCGCATTTCTTTCATAAGGACAGGATTTCTATATTAGACCTTACCCGATTTTGCCTACCAGGGGAGTCATGAGAAATTTATATCGCACGCTTGAAAAGTGCGAAGAGCTGATGTAATGTAGTTATGATCAAGCCTGAGTATGTAAAAATTGCTCAAAATGGTCTGGAATATAAGCTTTAAAAGAAATTCATCAGAACAGAGTTTATTGTCCTATACGATTTGACCAAGAAATTGTCATAATATGAAGCCTTTTTTCAGGAGGGAAAAGCACAGAAGAATTCGTCAGTTGGGACATACTATTATGATCCTAACTACGATATTTTATGGCAGAGGTAGTAGCAAAAAAAAAAAAAAAATTGTGTGTTTGGATTTAATCAGAGCCGAACCTAAAGGGATGATAACCTAAAAAATACTGTGAATTTTCTCATTTGACATTGTTATGGAGGATTCTGAATTGGTCCCGCGAACAAGAGAGAAAGCCCATAGTCCCAAGGGCCCCAAGTAAGGGTCCTCACTCACTCTAGAGCCGAGGAGACGACGGCCACGACTGAGCTCGATACCCATGAGAATGGTATAAGACCACACCCCTGGTTCGTATAAGGTCGAGGACCGAGGACTTATCTACGATTCTTTACCCACCCCCGGGCCCAGGAGCAAGACGAATGACCTCGAGACCTCTATAAGCTTGGATCATCCATCCGAAATCTATAGCCTGAATTGGACCCCAAGTGAGGGAGCTCAAAATCTACAACCCGAACCCCAAGCGATCGAGCTCCCCAAGCAAGATCAACCGACCACCTTCCAGACACAATACGAGATATCTGAATGGATCCAAATATTCTAGGATCTACTTCTATTCTTAACAGGACCTCTCCAACACGATAGGAGGGAGAATCATACTAAATTAGGCCTCTACCGATGTATCTTAACAGGACTAGACTATCTAGAAAGTTCCCCAAGTCCTATAAATATGGTTGGGGTCTCCACCTCCAAGGTACGAAACATCTTAGCCCTAAACCCCCTACTCTGATATTTTTGAAAATCAAACTTAGGCATCGAAGAGTCCCCAGCCGCACAATAACACCTCCCCCTTTGTCTACTCTGTTCTTCTCTTGTAGGTTCCGACAAATTCAAGGAGATCTCGAGCGTCCTGTATTCAGGGAGATGAAAAGCGACAAGGCCAACCTTAGCCGACCTCATCCGTTATCCAAATTTATGCAACAACAGTTGGCGCCGTTTGTGGAAATACGACTAGCTTTGTGTTCTCACCATTTGAGTTCGACAACTCCAGTTCACCGCCATGGTGAATGTTATAGAATAAAGTGGTCGAAGTTTACAATTCTCATAGGTAACAAGCGGCCTCATTCATCAAGAAGTTTTACTTGGCCGACATGCGAGTGCCTTTATTCTGAAACTAAGACTCGCGAACAAATCAACAGGAGATATCTTATTCAGCGAGCAAGAGTGGGTGCATCCTAATTCCTCAAGACTATTTGAGTAGACCTGCTCACTAGTCGATTATTCGAGATGCAGTTCGTATCCGAACAGATTTGATCGCTAGTCAGTTGTCAAGAACATATCCTGAGCAGTAGTCCCAGCATCTCATATAGTTCAGGAGTTGGCCCAGATTACAGATCCATTTTTGATCTGTTTATACATGTCAATTTCATCAATACAGAATTAGAGGGATTAACATCAAGTAACGTGATTATCTAGACTTATAACCTATATAGGTTTGGATAAGATAACATATTATCCCATGAAATCAGGTAGATCTCAACCTTATACGTAACAGACTACTCTAGCAGGATCTCTATAAATAGAGCTTTCTATTTACAATAAGGGGAGATCACTTCTAAACCCACGTTTCACACTTCATCTTTGTAAAGGCTTATTACTGACTTAAACATTGGAGGGCTAACGGCTAAGCGCCGACCACCCTTAGTTTTTATCTGTGATTTTCAGGAGAACTAAAGGAAGCCATCTTTAGAGGATTGTGCATCATAAGAAGGAGAATCTTTCATATTTTTAACCTGTTATTCGTAACCAATTTTCGACATTAACAATGAAAAAGAACAAGAAAGGACGTGATATGGCTGAGACTCCCACCAGGACTTACCCATCGACTAACAGGTTCAGTGGATGATAGCCCAACATGACCCTCAACCAGAGTCTCCACGACTCTTACTAACCTCTAGCCAGTGAAGATCACAAAATAGAAAAATCTAAATCTCTTCTATTGAGGAGCAGCTCAATATGTTAACAGAATAAGTGGCTTGCCTTACATCGGTAATGGGATAGCTAAGGCCACAACCGAACAACCCTTCGGAGGTGACGCCCGAGCCACCCCACACCAACTACCCTGAACGATTGCGATAGGGATGGTATTAGGAATGAACTTTGGCCAAAGATGACTGCGTGAGCCGAGCAAACCCCTGCCCGGATAGTCGGAGGACTCGACAAGACAAACCTGCACCATACACTCGATGAAAGGCTCCAAGCTTGAAGGGGTTGTTGAGCTTTAAATTGTACATATTCTAACCCCAATTCAACACTCATTATGCATGATTTCTATGATTAAAGACCTAACTAATGCATGCTTTTGTGATTGTAGGAATGAGAGAGAGACTTCACCATATCGATGCTAAAAGACTTTTCTTAAAGAACATTAAAGACATGAGAGATGAGCCAAGAGAAGAAGCAAGGAGAGAAAAGAAGAAAGAAAGAAAGACAAAAAAAATAAAAATTCAAAGGTCCAACCAGTTATGACCGGTCATCCAGATGATTAGACCGGTCGGCTGACTGGTTGGCCTCCTTACAGTACTCACTGGACCTTGCTAGACCAAGCATAGGTTGGTCCAATCGGTCATGAATAGTCGGCCATACACAGGGGATTTCAAAATTTTATTTTAATAGTTGCTGTGAAGAAGCCCGACCGGTCAGCCAAGGATCTAACCGGTAGGCCAGCGACGTAGCTGTATAAGTTCTTACGCAAATCTAGAACTTTCTATCTATGTGGCCGGCGATTGCTATAAAAGGACACCTCTAAGTTCGTCTAAACTCACCCTATAAGAGATCTACAATCACTGGAAGTGGAAAAGATCGTCATGGAGCGTCTACAATTCTTCCGACTACGGTTTTTCTAGTGTTTCTATGCTTTGTAGTAGTTTTTATTTTAATTCTAGTTCAAGTATGACAATGCTCGGCTAGAACCTCTTAGCTAGGGTTAAGGTGAAGCTTATAGTTAGTTTTGATGTTCAATTCGTTTATTTAAGTACTCTTTACTTAATTATGAATTTTCAAGTTCTAGTTTGAATAAAGTTGATATTTTTAGAAGTTTTGTGAGAGTTTGTGTACTTTAGACATGAGTTCCTTGCAATTCTCTGAGATTATCATGTTGGTTTGATGAGATTCGAATTGTAGTAACCTTGGAACATGACATGATTTCTTGGTATGGCTGTTACTTCGAAGGCTACAAGTTCAAGTTCTCTATACTTCATTAGAAGTAGAATTCTGATTTTCAGATTTAAGTGGGACTGTGCATGTTGAATGCAATATCTTCCAATTAGATGAGAGATAGGACTTTGATTCTAATTGTGTTTGTGCTTGGATGAATGGATTGGCATTGAGCTACTACAAGTGCATCCTTAGTGCTCTAGTTTTTCTTTTAATTCTCAAATTTCTCTATTTAATTTACTGTTTCTACTTAGCTCTTAAAAATTGGTTTCCTGAACTTTCTAAGTTCAAGTTATTAAAGTAGTTCAAATTAGTTTACCCTTTTCCCTGTGAATCGACCTCGGTCTCACTGAGTTATTACTACATCGCAGCCTTACACTTAAGGCGAGTAAACAAGTTTTTGGCGCGGTTGTCAGGGATTAGGTTAAACGATTTTATATTGTTCTAGTAGCTATAGAATAGTCTTAGTTAACTAAGATTTTTCAGTTTTTCTAGAATTAGGTTTTCTTATTTTCTTGAACTAACATTCTCTTGTTTGTTTTATAAGAACTTAATTAACCTAGTTTAAGTGCATTGGGTAATATCCTTTTAACTTAGAACTCTTTCTATCTCAATTTTTCAGATTTTATAATTTTCAGATTTTTATTTTAGGATTTAGTTTTTAATTCTTAGTTTGAGTTTTGGGTGGTTTATGTCCCGTTGGGAACATGACCATGTTCGCTTGCCTCAAGTGCAAGGCCGTGATGTAGTAATAATCTCGGTAAGACCGAGGTCGATTGTTGAGCCCTGAATTATGCATGTTCTAACCCTAATTCATAGCACAATTGCATAGTTTAAGTTGTTAAAGTTAAGGACTTATGCTTATTTTTGTGTTTATAGGTAAAAGAGAGATATCATGGACTTAATGCTAATTTAAAGGATTTAGAATGATTAGGAGACTAAGGTTTGATGAGCTAAAGAAGTGGAAAAAAAGCCTTGAATGAATCAAGTTGAAGACCTGAAATGACCAGAAAAACTAAAGTGCAGAGTTGCAGGGCTAGAGAAGAAAAATGAAGAAACTGCTGCAAATAGCCCTACAGTTTCACTTCTAGCCTGCCGGTGGCCAGATTCGGTTGATCGGCCGATAGGCCGACCCTAAGGCCAGACAGGTCAAATTTTCAGGCTTTTTTGGCTGAATTTTCTGGACTATTTTTACTAGGTCCGGCCGGCTGGCCGATCGGTCGGCAGACAGGTCGAAAGGTGTCCAGTAGCTTCTATTGTTGTTGTGCAAGGTCCGACTGGTCGGCCAATGTCCAGACTACGTAAGGACTCCATTTTTTCGAAGATTCTAAGTTGGTGACGGATTTTTGCTATAAAAGGACACCTCTACGTCGTTCCTAAGGTATCATAGAAATCTGAAAAGTTTGTAGGAGGTGGAGAGGAGCATCGTGGAGCGTTTGCAAGTCCTTCAACTAGGGTTTTTATGATTTTTCTATGCTTTTAGAGTAGTTTTTTTAGTTTTAGTTCAATCTGTTAATGGTTGGCTAAACCTCTTAGCTATGGCTAAGTGGTAAAGCTTTTAATTATTTACAATACTTAATTTGAATTAGTTTAAGTACTTTTGGGTTTTATAAAGAACACTTCTAGTTCTAGTTTGAAATAAAGTTAGTATTTTTAGTTAATCTTCTATCTCTTGTGATTATTATTACATGGGATGTTTTGATTACTGGAATTGCTTAATAGGGGTGTTGTTTGATAGGATTTTGGGTTGTAGAGATCTTAGATCTATCATGATGTGTTGGATGTTAGGGGATTTTACAAACTAAGTTTTCAAAGTGCTTATCTAGAACTAAACTAGAAGAAGTTCTTATCTTTGGAATTAATCTGATATAGGTGTTTATGTATTGATTTTGGTTCAATAGAAGTTCAATTCATGCTTTTAAATCAATTCTAGTGACAAGCCTTGAGGAATAATCATGAATGTGATCTTAATTATTTTATGAAGGATTGGGTCGTGTGGTTGAATACACCCAATGCCTTAGTTGTTTATGAGAGAACCATATCAGTGAATGATTCATCTATGTTAGATGTATTATGATGATTTGATTGCTCTATATTCCACTTGGATAGTGATAGAACTCCGATTCCAATTGAGTCATTAGTTTGAATAATTTGAATTGGCATTGTAAATTATTAGAAGTGGATCCTTGGCGCTTTAGTACTTATTTCCCTGATTTATTTCTAAAGTAGATAGTTTTATATTCTTAAATTCAATCCATCAATACAAATCCGAATTTAGCCCATCCTAGTTTTGTAAAGTTTAGAATTGTTACAACAATTCTTGTGGATCGACCTTGGTCTTACCAAGAATTATTACTACATCGCAGCCTTATAGTTGAAGCGAGCGAACAAGTTTTTAGCATCGTTGTCGGGGATTAGGTTAATGATTCTAAATTTTGTAATTAGGGTATAATTAGGTTAGATAGGTTAGAATTTATTATTTTAATAGGTTTTTATCAGAATTTTCTACTACTAACAGATTTTATTCATTTCGTAAGATTTTTTTTACTAACGTAGTTCTTCAAATCCTGTAACCCCATTCTAACTTAGATGTATTTAATTTTTAGTTTCTATTTTGTTTTAGAATTTTAGATTTAGTTAGTTTTTGTGTGGTTTATGTCCCATTGGGAGCTAATCATGTATCGCGACTTGTAAGTGAGGAAGATTTAGTTAAAGGCCTAGTTAATCACAGACGAGTGAGAAAATGTATAGAAAATTCTGAATTGTCTGAAATCATGGCTGAGAATGAACTGCACAATGTTGAGCATGTTGCACCACTAAATAGGACATAACATAATGAGAATGAGGAACGCTATGTTCCTCCAGTTAAAACATTACGAGATTATTTACAACCGGAGAGAACAACCATGTCTTCTTGCCTTGTTTTTATAACTAATGCAGGAAACGTGGACCTTAAACTGGGAATTATCAAATTATTTTTAAAATTTCATGGGCTCAATTCTGAAAGTCCATATGTGCACCTAAGCGAATTTGAAGAGATCACCAATATCTTTTAATTTAATGATGTCTCCCAAGATATAATCAAACTGAAATTGTTCTCCTTCTCTCTAAAGGATAAAGCCAAAAAGAAGATGAAGCATTTTTTCAATGTTGAGAGAGGTTCAAAGATCTTTTATTAAAGTGCCCACACCATGGTTATGAAAAGTGGCGCTTGATTGACTTATTCCATGATGGATTAAGTTCAAACATATGCCAATTTGTCCAATGATGTGTAATGGTGAGTTTTTTTAGCAAAGCGCCCGATGATGCTTGGGATTACTTTAATATGCTAGCCGAAAATGCCCAATCTTGGGACATCTCCACTCCAACTAGTAATCCCAAGTCAGCCCCAAGAGAGAAATGAGTACATGTATTAGATGGGGAGGATGATTTAAATTCAAAGGTGGCGAGTTTTACAAAGAAGGTTAAGGCCATAAAATTAAGGAGTGTTAACATGATAACCACCGAAGAGATCCTTGAAAGTGTATGTGGTATTTGTGAGAGTGACGTTCACTTAACAAAGGATTGTCCAACAATCCCTGCGTTTCAAGAGATTTTGCAAACTCAATCGAACGCCACAAATGCTTACTAACGCCCCTTTAATGGACCAAATTTTAACTTGAATAATCCTGATTGGCATTGTAAACTGAATCTTAATGGGAAGAATGGACCTATGGTAAATACAAATAATGCTTCCCAAGGGCCTCCTCAAAAGAGCACTCTTGAGGATACATTGAACGCATTCATGATTGGACAAACTCAGATAAATCAGTCTAACATGCAGGCCATGAATGAACTTAAAATTTCGGTTGAAAGAATTGAGACATACCTAGGAGTTAGGGAGAAAGGAACTATTTTGACCCAATCTCATCCTAACCCCAAAGAATAACTCGAATCGAATTTTAATTCTTCAACCATTCAAGTGGAACATGTTTAAGTCATCACCACTCTTAGAAGTGGTAAAATAATTGAAAAATCTGAATCGGTGAAGGCCACAAAGCCTAATGATCTGGCTGATTCTAAGAGTGAAGGTGAATTGAACAATGCTCCACAAGATAAAGAGCCAGAGCGTGTGTATAAACCTGTGGCCCCATTCCCTCAACGTCTTCTCTCAACCAAAAAGCCAAGTGAAAATCAGGACATCCTAGAGGTCTTCCAACAAGTTAGAATCAACATTTCCTTGTTGGATGCAATTAAGTAAATTTCTTCATACGCTAAATTTCTAAAGGACTTATGTGCCGTAAAGTGTAAGCAAAACATGCACAAGATGACATTTTTTAACGGAACAAGTGAGTGTTATCATACAACGAAACACTCCTCATAAATTCAAAGATCCCGAAAGCCTTACAATCTCTTGCATGATAGGTAACTTCCGGATCAATAGAGCACTTCTCAATCTAGGGGCTAGTGTTAACTTGATTCCTTACTCGGTATATGATCAACTTGGACTTGGTGAATTAAAACTCATCAAGATAACTTTACAACTTGCGGATCGCTCCGTTAGAATACTAAGAGGAGTAATTGAGGATGTGTTAGTCCAAATCAATAAGTTCTACTACCCGGTAGACTTTATCATTTTGGATACACAAGCGATTACAAATGTATGCACTCAAGTTTCCGTCATTCTAAGCCGACCATTCCTAGCAACTGCCAATGCTATAATTAATTGTAAGAATAGAGTCATGAAAATATCCTTTGGAAATACGACAATGAAGCTGAATGTGTTTAATTTGCATAAGCACAAGAGGATGAGGAAGAGGATGAAGATGAGATCTAGATCCATATGATTAATTTCATAGATACAATTATGGATGATGATGAGCCGCCCTCAATTAAATTTTCCAAAACCTTGAAATGTTGCTTGGCTTATTCTAAGGAAGAAATAATTTTAGATATTGATGAGGCCTTGGAAGAGCCAAAATCTGAAAATTTGATTGACAAGACACCAATTTTTTAATTGAACAATTTTGTTGTGTAGGAATTTGATGGATTGGTGCTTAATTTGCCTAAGGAGTGGCCAAATTTTGAATGTGTAGTGGTTGAGAACTTGTTCCAACCTACACAAGTGACCAAGAAGGTCGAAGTTTCTTATACTTTAGAGGAGTGTTTGGCATATTTTGAGGATTGGGATGATCCTATGATCCGTGACATTGTCAATGCCTTAAGGGAAACTTCATCGTTGCCCAAAAAGACTCCTTCCATGGAGTGTAACACCAAAGTATCAATTGGGGAAGCACCAGTAGAATCTGAAAATGTGGAGACTGTACCAACTTGTGAAGAAGAATTCCAAGTCTTCACATCTCTTTGGTTTGTTCAAACCGAAGAGCACCATCTCTAGGATGACCTTTACTTGAATATTTTTTTCCCAGACAAGTTGGAAAGGAGATTCATAATTGATAAATTCCAACTGAAGAAATTTTCATTTTCTAATATACGGGGTGATAACTTTGAGAAACCCACTGAACTTTTTCAACAGGATTTTCAAGGGATTAGAAGGACAAACATCACCCATGTACATAATGAAGCAGGATAGTGGATGATATTACTGAAAAATCTTTTACTCCACCTCATAATCCTGCTAGATTCCATTCATTTGGATGATCATGTGTATTAAGATTGACCTCCTAGTCTGATGGAGGTATAAAGTAGTTTATATTAGTTTGAATTATTTAATTGTCGGAGTCGTAGACTTCCATGATCGACTCTCTCAGTTACTCTCATTCTCACCCTCTTTTATTTTTATCATTGCTCTCATGTTATTGCTCATTGCATATCTTTTTACATTGAACACAATGCAAGATTTGGTTAGGGGGTGTGATTCGTAGATGAATCTAGTGTTTTGTAACATTTCGAGCAATGTTTTTAGAAAAAATTTCATTTTTTTTCTTAAAATTCAAAACTCTTCTGGAAAACCATGTTTATGTGCACTTGGGATGTCATAAGTATGAAAGGATAAGAGATGAATTGATATGATTTTGAGACCTTTAAATTAGCTTAAATATAACAGTTTTCTATTTGAAATCCCCTATTTATATGATTGATAGAAATTTTGAACACTTTCGAGCCTAGTTCACGTTACACGATTCTCATGGTTTGAAGGGATAATGTAGATTTGTAGATTAGTTGGACTTAGATTTGAGGTGTTAAGGAACCAAGTCGGGGAACTTTGTCCATCTTTGTTCATGTGAAAATAAGATAAAAGAATGTTTAGGATATGGATTTCTAAAAATCCTATCTCATGTGAAAAGGAAAGAAAAAATGGTTATTCATTGAATACATGTTGTAAAATTTCGAAAAGGGCTACCTATTACCAATCGGGGGGAAGGTCTACCCGTAACCAAAACTGGAAATGGAAAGTAGTGTGAAAGATGTCGAAGGAACAGTAAAGCAAATTCTTGTCATAGGCACGTGGTTGATCTGTGCACTTTTAGATTTTCAGTTTCGCCAGTCTATGAAGAAGGTAATCCTAGAAATTCATGAGATGAACATTCACCATGCACACTAGACTATACTTGTTCGGATTATTCTATGTATCAACCAATCAGTGAGGATTCTATGTGAACACTTATTATGTTTAGAGAGTTTAATATTTTAATTTCGATTACCAAGTTTCTCTGAATTTTATACTCGTATATCTTGAAGTTTATAGAAGTATAGTTTCCAAGAGAGAGTTGGGTTTTGGAAAGATGGATTTGTTTCACGCATATTTTGTTCGGAACTAGCAAAATGATAGTTGGGGGGTGTGTTGAGCCCTGAGTTATGCATGTTCTAACCCTAATTCATAACACAATTGCATAGTTTAAGTTGTTAAAGTTAAGGACTTATGCTTGTTTTTGTGTTTATTGGTAAAAGAGAGAAATATCATGGACTTAATGCTAATTTGAAGGATTTATAATGATTAGGAGACCAAGGTTTGATGAGCCAAAGAAGTGGAGAAAACGTCTTGAAGGAATCAAGTTGAAGACCTGAAATGGCCAGAAAAATCGAAGTGTAGAGTTGCAAGGCCAAAAAAGACAAATGCAAAAATTACAGCAAACAGCCCTGTTGTTTTACCTCCAGCTAGCCGGCCCTAAGGCCAAACAGGTCAGATTTTTAGGATTTTTTGGGTTGAACTTGCTGGACTGTTTTTACTAGGTCCAGTTGGCAGACAAGTTGTAAGGTATCCAGTAGCTTCTATTGTTGATGTGCAAGGTCCGACCGGCCGGCCAGTGTCCAGACTGCGTAAAGACTCTCCGTTTTCTCGAAGATTCTAAGTCAGTGACGGATTTTTGCTATAAAAGGACACATATACACCGTTCTTAAGGCATCATAGAAGACTGAAAAGTTCATGGGAGGTGGAGAGGAGCATCGTGGAGCATTTGCAACTCCTCCAATTAGGATTTTTATGGTTTTTCTATGCTTTTAGAGTAGTTTTTTTTTTTTAGTTTTAGTTCAATCTATTAATGGTTGGCTAAACCTCTTAGCTAGGGCTAAGTGGAGAAGCTTATAGTTATTTACAATGCTTAATTCGAATTAGTTCAAGTACTTTTAGGTTTTATGAAGAACACTTCTAGTTGTAATTTGAAATAAAGTTAGTATTTTTAGTTAATCTTTTATCTCTTGTGATTGCTATTACATGTGATGTTTTGATTACTGGAATTGCTTAATGGGGGTGTTGTTTGGTAGGATTTTATGTTGTAGGCACATGTCACGAAGCTACAAATCAGGCGGTGTGGCTACATGGTTTTTTCACTAGTTTATGGGTCTTGGAGCATATCCCAAAACCTATGAGAATGTTTTTGTGACAGTTCAGTTGCGATGCATTTCTCATACAACAGTGAGTACTCATCAAGGTCAAGGCATATCGACATAAAGTATCATATTGTAAATGATAGAGTACGGGATCATCAAGTGTCTATTAAGCTTTATCGGTACTAAAGAGATCATAGCTGTTCCTCTCACTAAAGGGCTTCCTGTGGCGCCATTTCAGGAGTATGTAGTGTCTATGTGAGTAATGACCTCGTAGATATATTTAGTTAATGGAAGTTTTCAGATTCAGTATAAATATATTTTTGTTCAGACACTCGTGGAGATCTCATTTACTTTGATGATTCCATCTTTTGGTTTATACTATTTCTCTCATTTGATATGCACAATATGTTTTGAGAATAGTATAATTTCAGTATTGTTTCATTAGAGACATCTTAAGAAAGCTCCTAGGACCTCTTGAAGCTAGGCACTTTCGATCACACTTGAGTGTAACCTTCATACCACACGACTATGTTCACAATCTATATCATTAAGATTGATGATACTAGTAATCCTGATTCGTCTCACTTCGCCTCAATTAATGTTGTGTAGACTACCACGATCCAGTATTAGTAGTCTTGATGGATTAGATTGGAAAAGGACATTGTCCACAGAATCTGACATATTGGTTGACCACTTAAATAGAATTAAAATTCGTGACATTGAACAGTATGGCCCAAGTGGGAGAATGTAAATTTTCTATATAGTGGGCCGACTGATCAATGGTCCATATTTGAATACAGATGCAGATTCATGTGTGGACTGATCAGTGGACCCCACTATAGTCGTGATCCACAGAATTAAGAGGGGTTGAGCATCTACACTGCATGTGGCAGTATTGTAGTTGAATATGGATTCTTGTTACCCAAATTCGTGTGCAGCAAGGGTGGCAATGTTTTGGTGGGTTTTAAATACTGTCACACTCACTACAAACCCTATTTAAAGGGTGCTGGGTCCCCAATCCGGGATTTACACTGAAAATGAGTTCCCATATGAGGTTTTCTCTACAGCAATCCCAGGAGAGAAAGATCCAGACTAGATATTCAAGACGGCCCACCAATCAGGTATGTCTTTGTTTTAGATTATCCGATCAACATATTCGATGCACTGCACGGTCCTACGTATTCCGCAATATACAGATTCTTATATCCAAAACCAGGTGGGCCACATTATGTAATAAAAGCATGCAAAACTCTCTAAAATCACATCGTGTGGCCCAGTTGAGTTTTGGAATGGCTTGATTTTTTAATATTCAATTATCCTGGTGGGGCACATCCCCTGAATGCATTGGATGATATATAAAAAACACGGTGGGCCCCATGCACAATAATGGTGGTGGCCCCATCACAATAGTTCCTCGTATTGTGACCCACCTATGTTTTTTATGGGCCTTATTTTTATTTATTTATGGTGTACTTGAAGGGGCCCACCTTATGGCCGATTAAATGTGCTGGTACGTCAAGGTGGGCCCTGCACACTGCAATATTGTAGAATGAGCTTATTCTACAGCCGTTGTAGAGGCATCAGCATTGGGTACAACACAATGGAATCCTTAACATAGAGCCCTCTCAATCATAACAAGATTGATTCACCTTTTCCTTTTGAAAGGCTTGGATGGGTGGACTACAAGATCTCATGTAGGAATCTTACATAAAGATGAAGATGGATGGCCTAAATCTAGCAATTCGCCTAATAGCTACAAGAGTAGAAATGGGTTAATCACCTCTTTAATCCTACGATTAGGATGGACACTGGACACGATAAACGGTTTAGATTATCTAAAGGCATTCTAATGGACACATGCGCACGTAAAGAAAATACATCATATATGCTTTTCTTAGATAGTTTGGTTTTAGGTTTTAGGTCGGGTAAGCTGGCCCACCTCATTGATAACATTTATGATCGGGTCAGGTAGACTTCAACTCAAGCCTGACTAAAATTGGCTACATTTCTAGCCCAAACCATGGGTGTCAGGCTCAATTGATTGTTGTGCCACCATGATCTTTGGTGGCACTACCTGACGAACGGCTCAGATATCTGACATGTGTGCCATACACCCAAATCTCTGACACTTTTCCACCTCATCACCATAGCGGCCCTTCATTCAATCACCACTCTTTCTAACTAATCATTTTTTGACATGTCAGGGCTACCACAAGATTGCAACCAGATTTTACTCGAGTGAAAGGAAAGGCCTGGTGAACTGTCAAATGTCCAGCTATGGTCACGACCCACTCAACATACCGTCGATCTACCACCGAATATCATGTTGTTGTCCACCAATGATCCAATGCTGTCGATCAGTCCAGCTCCCATGCAATTACATATAAAGATAACAATGCATTTAATAGATTGTCTACAATGTCCTACTATCATATAACAAATCTGTTTTAGACCACTAATGCCCCAGATAACAAACATCATCGTAACGCTTCGAATGCGATCTGAAAACACCTAGAATGTGATATGAAAGAGTTTGGCATGCTTAAGGCGCTTGACAATGTCCGTGATCGAACCTACAGCAGCAACGAGCGATACAAGCAATGAAACCATGCTCAAGCTCTGCAAGACTAACCATCTATAACTCCCTCTCTTCATCTTTGCTTGGGCTATATACATGCTCAAAGGGAAGTATATAGTCAATGGCCAGAAAGCGATTGCGCCGAGCAAGCCCACCATTGCATTGAAGAATGGCAGCATCATTGCCACCACATTCGTGAAAACAACGAAAGTCGTCCGTAGGAGAAGCTTGCAAAGTGTGAATTGGAAAGAGCGTGCTTTGTTAAATGGCAATCTCACCGTGTACACATTGTTAAAGAAGCTGGAGTTGGGCCATTTCGAAGATAGCCATTTCTCGTGCATGGCGAAGATTGGTTGTGCATAAACCTGGGCCATATTAGAGAAATTCTCTAATCAAGCTTAAGGTCTGATAGTCCCAACTAACAGTGGTCACATATAGAATGACTACGTTGTGCATGCAATTCCTATCTAGTGATCAAGTCTCTTGATCTGGTGGGCTACCTCGATGGACCACTTCAATCATCCCATTTTGAGTTTTTCAAATTAAATGTGGATTATTGTGCGCTTTCATGAACTCAATCGTATTTCAGGCCACTGATCAGACTACATAATCTGATCACCTCATTTTCAGTATATGGCCTATCGACATGGTACAGCCTGCCAAATCAACTATCCTGACCATTGTAAATGTGACACATGTACATTAGAGATGTTTCACAAGTGCAAAAACTACCACATTCCTCTAATCCATCATACCTGGTAAGCTCCAACTAGATGTATAATGACGGCAAGGTGAGCGATGTCAACAAGCCAAAAAGGTCCATAGAATCCGGTGAGAACGTTCCCAGGAGCTTCATTGCCAAAAGCTGCATATCCAGCACAACCCAATGATATATAGAATAAAGTTGTTGAACCGATGCCATACAAGGTTGCTTTCTTCATTCTTTTATTTTCCGGGGGAGGCGATTTCAGAGTGTCCTTAATAAACAGCAATATAAGATTATGTAAATCATCATTAACAGAATAATAGAAAATACCCAATTTATATTTTTATTTGTACGAGAAATTATCGAGCACTGTAAGTTACAGTGTTCGTAGTTGTGTAGGGACACTTGGACACTCCACTCTAATCAATGGTTCTGCCCCATTTGCTACATCCAGCAGACCTTTCATGGTTTAAAATGTGAAATCATGCAGATGAATAATGATATGATAAATCCATAAACAGGGACTTCTTTTTATATGCATTCGTTTTCCAAGCCATGGATATGGAATGTTTGGGGTTTTCTTATGAAAGTGATTCTTTAGAACATAGAGAAATCAATAATGGGACCCAACAAATCTATGGATCAAAATGTTCACTAGGACTATTTTCCATAAGTTATCTTGACCATCTAGTTTTATAGACTACTAATGGGATGGTTAAAGAAAATTCTCTGATTGTTGTGATTTTTATGATGTAGCCCATGAAATGTGTTTTGGACTCGATGGACAGACCAGATCAGTCTCATGGACGTGTGCAGAAGCAACTAAGAACACTATAACTTATAATGCTTCAATAGAACTAGATCATTTCACTGTTTATATACATACCTGAATTTCTATAAGAAGCATAGAATATGTGTAGGCAAATGCAATGTTCCCAAGGGCCTGGAAAACATGCCAAATCTTGTCTAATGTAGAGATGCCCATTGTCCCTATCTTAACACCGGTTAAACTCCCTCCAATCTCATGGCATGAAGCGAATTTTTCTATAGACAAATACAAGCCGATGAAGGAGTATGTAAATGACATTGCAGCCGCAACCACTGAAAGTAATGTTATTTTCTCCAAGTTTGGGAATTGAGATAATACAATTTCCATGGCTCCAAAGATTATCATAAATAGATTTCCTGATGCTCCACACCTTGTATTATGCCCCTTTTATGATAACAGCTTGAAAGCTCACCGACCTGTTCTTGAAAAAAATAAATAGAGAAAATATACAGTGTCTGATCAAGCATTTTATCAGCCTAATTCATGTGGCATCTACATTTCGTGTTTCCAAATAGTTCATATGATGGTTTCTTTGGTGGATGGGGGATGTCTACAATTGGATTCTCACAGCCATCCGATTGGATCCCCATTAGATGCTGAGCACTGGCCATTGTTTTCCACATTCATTAGATAGATACAGTCAATCTACTAGGGGAGAAAAGAATATGGCTTGTGCAGGATAGAACAAATTAGATCAATGGTGTAGATTACAAAGTGGACCCAATTGTATCATTGTTTAGACTACTAATGAACCTCACAAAAGATTGTACCATATCATTCAGTGTAATGTATTAAGTTGTGACAAGAAAAACAACTCACATCATACTTGTTGTAGCAAGTCATTGTGTATCCGATCATTGATCCGCAGAGTATTGCATATTGCACAATACCACATACTAATACATCTCGACCACCTAAGAGAAATATTTATATAAGCCTAAGTATCCTGATACAAATACAGTTATATAACATAAACTCACACTAGTTAAGTTTATATAGGGAATCCCATTTGTATAAAAGGATGCATCCCCCACACACATGCTTCCAGGCATGTCAATGAACATGTGAGAATTCTCATTGGGCTAAAAGAAAGGTCAGATGGGGTACCTAGACATGATCTTACAGCATCATGTATGTATAGTTTCGCCTCCCTTTAATGGGTCTGGAGTTCTGTAACTGTCCGAGAGAAGGATTGCGGTATAATATGTAATATATGCGAAGGCAACAAGAGCAAGGAGGCCAAAAAGCCAACCAATTGAGCAACACTCCATGGCAATGCCAAAACTCTTGACCCTACAACAGCTGTAACCACATGTGTTGTTGCTGTCCACACGGTCCTTGAAAAAGATCATAAAACAGCAATTCAGCTCTATAATAGTTGTTTATATTATACTATTTGAGTTCTAAATCTCGAGTTCAGAGTAATACAAGCCTCTGGATCCAATACAAAGCCTTTCTACTTTATGCTTAATGTGCAGCGTGGATCCAAGTGTGTCTAAATGCATGTAAGTGAGTCTAATGCATCTAAGTGTCACGCCCCAAACCTGGGAACCGGGCTCACTAAATTCCCGATCGCCGACCTTGGTGCCAACAGCCTCCGTAGTACCCCATTCTCGGCTCCGCTCTCATGTGCCAGGTTCCGATCCTGGGATCCTACCAGGAGGATTTTTTAGGGAATTTTTTTTTGTAGGAGCATAATCAAAACCATAAACATCATCAAATATCCACTAAAAAGTTTTTTGAGTACAGTGTGGAAAGGGAAATACAACATGTAGCAGAAGTCCAAAATATTAGGTACATGCACCGCGCTCAACGCTGCTGATGTGCCCTAGTACCTGCAAGTGTAAAAAACGCGCATGAGCTTCCTACGAAGCTCAGTAAAGTGCGTTGTGTGGCGTGTGATGCATATGACAAGTATACAGATATCAGAGTAAGCGAAAGTAGTAGAGGCTAAGTTACCAAGTTCATGAATGCTATTAGCCACCAAGGCTATGTGATGCAAGGGCCTATATGGACGAGTGTTACATGTAGAGATGCAATGCAAACACGTCAATCCTCAACTGATCCACATATCAAAATAGTTCTCATTTGGGACATCACCGGGGTCTAGTATACTCTAATACTGGCCGCCGCACAACACGCGCATAACCAAGCGAGTAGAAAAGACCTCACTATCCGCCTCGTCAATGGTATGCCAATGCCCACCTGGCTGGCCGATAGCGGACTCATTCCATGAGCTGGTCAGACTCAACCTAGCTTACAGCCCACTGCACCCGGGCGGATAAGGTCACACCCCTTACCAACCGACCTCTACTGTATTTGGCACACGGGCGCTCATGTTATCCACTCGTTCTCGATGCTGGAGCATCCTACTGGTACCACAGGGTTTAGGGACTTTCACCCAAGGACATCCATAGCGCCCACGTACTAGAACAAGTTTCGGGTGTCCAAACTGCCAATCATGATGTGACTATGGTGGCCACCACCCCGATGCTGCTAGGGTGTGAAAGCGATCGTGACATACATAATGCGAAATGCATGAGTCATACAATCCAAATCATGCACCAAACTTACACATAGGCGCAATCATGGGGGGCGACCCTGTCTCACACGAGTCCCCTAAGTATAACAAGCCAACTAGCATATGTTATGGTTAATCGTGATCCATAACAGGCATATAAATGATGCGTATGGGCATATGAATGAGCATGGTATTCATTATACTAAGCATGTTATCAGTGTGACATATCAAGCTAATCATGCTAGCATGTTACCAAAACGTATCATGTAACATTGGCCTTAAAAGGCCCAATATATATATAGAGAGTGGGACCCACTGTGGGTCCCATTGGAAATGTAAAGGTCTTCGTGGCATAGCCCACTTGAGACCACATCGGCCCCATACTTGGGCCTGCACATACAAGATAGGTCGTCAAAATATGTGTACGGCATGGATAAATATATATCAAAGAAGGAACCATGGTGGGCATCAATGACCACTATTCCTGCGGGTGTGGTCCATCTAACATCTGGATTTGCCTCATTGTTGGGGCCGTATCCTAAAATAATATGAAAAATAGATGGGCAGCATGAATAGAACAGATACATCATGATGGAGCTAATAGATACATCACGTTGGGACCCATAGGGTGGGCCACCTGCTGGGCAGCGTGGTACCCAGCTGATTCCAAGAAGTTTGAATCAAGCAGATATTTGTGTTTTCTCCTTCATCCATATCCATGTGATCTTAGGAGCAGGTTGGATGGCAAATAAACATCACTGTAGAACCTGGAAAAGTTTCAACGTTGGAAATCATTATCTCCCACTGTTTCCCGTGGCAGGGTCCACTTGACATTTTGGTATGCTTAAATTTTGGGCTCGGCCACTTATGAAACAGGTTGGATGACAATTAAACATCACTGTAGGGCTGGGAAGGTTTCAAGGGTAAGATCATTATTCCCACTGTTGTCCCGTGGCATGGTCCACTTGACTTTAGGATATGCTTAAATTTTGGGCTCAGCCACTAAAATGAGCTGGAAAAACATATGGACGGAATAGATAAGGCACATACATTCTAGGTGGGCCCAACGAGTGGGACCCATTGTCAAGCCCAAAGAGGCTACGCTGCTGGACAGCAGCGTCCCCTGGACGCTGTCTGTCCAGCGGCCACGTTCCTTCTTTTTTTTTTGTTCTCATCAAGTGGGGCCCACAGAAGTTTTCGATCAAGCTGATATTTTTATTTTCCCTTCATTCACATGCGTGTGAAATTAACAGGTTGGATCTCAAATAAACATCATGGTGGGCCATAGGAGGGTTTCAACGGTAGGGTCACTGTCCCTACTGATTTCTGTGGTGGGGCCCCCTTGAGACTTGGATATGTCTCATTCTTGGGATCATGCCCTAAAATAATCTCCCCAAATGATGGACGGTGTGGATACAGCACATGCATCATGGTGGGACCCACGAGTGGGCCACCAGCTGGCCTCACGAGCCAGCGTCCGTAGACATGGTACGCCCAGTTAGAGACGCCTGCTTCTTCTTTCCTTTCTTTCTTTTTTTTTATTGTGCTTATATCAAGTGGGGCCCACATGGGTCTGATCCACTCCGTTCATCAGGTTTCCCCATCTCATGGGAGACCCAATAAGCCCAATATTGGGTATGTAATTCGGTCTAGAAAAATATTAAGGTGGGCCAAAGGATTTCTGACAGTAGAATCATTGTTTCCACTATTTTATGCGGTGCGGTCCACTGAAGATTTGGATCGGCTTCATATTCGGGCTCTGGCCCTATTAGGATATGAGAAAACAGATGGACGGTGTGGATTTAACACACACATCAAGGTGGGTCCCACAAGTGGGGACCCACTCACACGTTCGATGACTCTGGACTGTTCCACTCTCTCTACGCTGTGAACGTCCAGCATCTGGACATTCACCTTTTTTTTTCTTCCTTTGTTTATTTCAAGTGGGGCCCACATGGGTATGATCCACTCCATTCATCATGTTCTCCAGCCCGTGAGGAACACACAGAGCCCAATATTGGATAAGTAAAAAGGTTCAAAAACATCACGGTGGGCCACGGAAGTTTCAATAGTGGACATCCTTGCCTCTACTGTTCTCTATGGTGTGGTCCACCTGAGATCTGGATCTACTTCATTTTTGGTGTCCAGCCCTAAAATGGGCTGGAGAACAAATGGACAACGTGGATCAAATAAATGCATCAAGGTGGGTCCCACTGGGGACCCACGGTCAACGCCCCAAAGGGCTTTAGCCCAGGCGCTGCTGGGCAGCAGCGTCCTCTGGACGCTGTCTGTCCAGCGGCCTAACTCTCCTTCCTTTTTTTTATTATTATTAATAGGTGGGGCCTATTCATGGATGATCCAGTCCATCCATCTCATTGCCCATCACAAGGTGGGCCTAAGGAAATAAAATGAAAGGAAATTAAGAAAATGGGGTTTATTTCCCCCTTGCACTCACCTCGAAGGATGGTTGGACGGTTGGATTGGATCGGGTTGACGATCGGACTATCCGGACGTGATCGGGTCCTCCAAGCTTGATCTCCACCCTCAATCTCTCTAATCTCTCTCTTGATCACTCAAATCTCTCTCTTCTCTCAAATCTTTCTCTTTCTTTCTCTCTCTCTCAAATCTCTTTCTCTCTTTCTCTCTCTCTTTCTCTTCTTGCAAATTTAGGAAAATGAGGCCTCCTCTCCCCCCACGTATGGACTTGTATTGGGGGGGGGGAGGAATCATGGGGTGGTGGTGGCTAGCATGGGAGAGGGGTATGGGAGGTATGGGCTTTAGTTGACTTTGGGGTGAGAGAGTGATGGGTGGGTATGGGGTGTGTAGAGTAGGGTAATGAGAGGGTATGGGTGAGGGTGATGGTGATGGATTTGACATGATCTTGGGATTTGTGCAAGTGGGGCCCATGCCACACACACGTCGCGCGGCCCACCTCGGATTACGCAATCGATCATAACTTTCACATCGGGTATTGCAATGGGGCGTGCCGCACGGCGTTGGAATCACAATGCCTACGCGGTCGCCAGGGTATAGGTCTTGGGTCGATGCGGTACTAAAATAAGGTTACGATCAAGGCTTGCTAATTTGGTCCATTTGGGACGTACCGGCACCGAAAATTAAGCTACGGAGGGCAAATAAGGGTACGGGTTTTACACTAAGTGGGATTTAAGTACATTGCACTTAAGCACACTTATACTCTCTTACAAACTATATTTAGACACTTAAAAGCACATAAATGCTCTGCTAAGCTTAATTTACAAAGTTTTTGTACTTGACCCATCCTCTATTACAATAATTTATCTAATAAGAGCCCAACTAAGGGAGATTTCAGTTGGAATACTGTAGAAGAAGGATGAAGCCTTAATCCCATTTTTTGGCATGTTGTTTGGATGACATTTAATCATAATTCACAATGTTTTCAGTACCTGACTGTGACTAACCGGTGAAGGGTCACCATGGTAGATAGAGTACCTTTCAACACTAAGGTCATGGGTTTGAGTGCCCATGTGGGGCATGTGTGTGTGTGTGTGAAAGAAAAAAAGCGTAAAAGCACCCTTTTGTTCTAGTGATCTTTCTACATTTAATGGGTATGCACAATGCACTGCATCCAATTAACAGTCTGATCTAATGCGCATGTACCATGTGGCTAGGAGTTAGTGAGCCAGTAGCCAATGCATATTTTGTCTGCGAATTAATGCAAAGCCCTTTTGTATACTTGCAAATGTTACAAGTGATAAAATAACTTATGACACATTTTATTTAATTTAAAATGTAAGATTAGTGATAAGAATGAACTAATTTATTTTCTTTTGTGTACCATGTATTGGTCTCAAAATTAATTACGCTAGGCCTATGGAATGTGTAGCACATGTGGACCGTGAGAATAAGGTTGCAAGAATAGTTCATATGGTGGGCATCCCATTCTCAATATTTTTGCCGCTGTGGCCCAATTAAGCTTTAGATATGTTGCACAACACCCCAACAACGCCGGTGAACCGAGATCCAATCTCCGGTCTCACCCACAAACGATAAACAGAAGAAATAATAACTCTAAGCCGAATTCAAAGAAACCAACAATCCACAAGACGGAATTTACGCGGAAAAACCCCAACAAGGGTAAAAAAACCACAGGTGTAAAGTTCTACTATGAAGAAATAAAGTTTCAAGCAATATACCCACCTTCTCTAATGCTCCCATGGACAGAGATGGCCCTTTTTTGCTAACCTCTTTTCTCTTTCTCACCTTGGATGTATAGAAACCCTAATCCCATACCCTAATCCTGAATTACACCCCTTTATATAGCATGAACGAAATAGGACTCAAAATTAGAAACCCTGCGAAACTATCCACGTCCGATCGAGCGACCGGTTAGGCTTGGTTGGGCACCCGCCCAATCTGAAACACGTCCAGTGAGCCATAAGAGAAAATACCCGAATTTTGGGCGTCCGACCAAACATGGTCAGCGCCTGGTCCACTGACTGTCAGCGCCCGACTGCATCTGAAGCAGTCTAGAGACTTTCTGTCTCCTTGTGTGAATATCGGGCACCCGTTCACAGACCGTCTGGGCACCGACCACCTCCTGGATGGCTTAATTAGTGTGCTAGCTCCATACCTCAACAATCTCCCACTTGGAGATACATCACCATAAATCCTTCGACTTCTACATCCGTAGTGCACTACCTCTCCTTCTTTAAGCCTGAAGACTAATCAAAGCTGAACAGACCTTCAACTTCTCCCGTGTGACCGCCTTGGTCAACATATCTGCAAGGTTCTCACTTGCATGGATCTTCTCCAGAGCAATCGATCCATCTTCCAGTAATGAACGTATGAAGTGATATCTGATGTCAATATGCTTGGTCCTTGAATAAAAGGCTGAATTCTTGGCCAAGTGTATTACACTCTGACTGTCACTGTACAGCTTGCAATCTACTTGCTTCTTTCCCAACTCTTTCATAAAACCTTGCATCTACACAATCTCCTTGCATGCTTTTGTAGCTGCAACATACTCTGCTTCCGTTGTACTGATGAACACTATCTTGTGTAACTGAGAGACCCAACTGACTGCAACACTATCCAAAGTAAAGACATACCCTGTAGTGCTCCTTCTGCTGTCAATATCCTCTGCCAAATCTGAATCGACGTAGCCTTGTAGCTCG
>PVNU02002214.1:0-23088 GCA_003013855.2 Liriodendron chinense
TTCGAGTAAAGATCATTACAATCGACAAAGTATCAAAATAAACTAGAGAAATAAACAAAATGAGAGATAAATACCTGATCCGTCTATAAGAACAGATGATGAGGTGAATGGGTCAGTCGGATTGTGACCAGAAAGATGATTGTCCAAGTAAGAACTCGGTTATGATCCAACAACTTTGGGTTGTAGATGTTTAATCTAATCTTACTGTATTGTAGTGGTAACACTGAGAAAAGATGATCGAGGTGGATGGTCAATAGGATTGTGACTAGAAAGAAGATCGCCCAAGTAAGAACTCGGTTGATTAGGATCCAACAACTTAAGGTTGTAAATGTTTACTCTATTAATTATACCGTATTGTAGCGGTAGTTTGGATAATAGTGATCTGTGCTAGAACTATATGCTAGATAAATGTAAAGATAAATGTAAAAGAGATAAATTGTGTTGGGCGTGAGCCTCGAGCTATTCAATACATTTTCCTTTTATAGGTGGTTGATGTGGCGAAACCCTCGCTGGGCTTCCTTGCTATTCCTGGATCCTTCGCATCTACGACACACATTTCAAATAAGGAGATCTTCATAAATTTGGATCTATTGGTTTTCAGATCTCTATTTTTACGCAGATGCCCTTATATTGGAGACCTTTAGGACCCTACTGCATCTAAATTTAGGATTAATCAGATTCATCTCTATTGTTCATCTCAGACTTAAAATTGATTAGGTGATCATTGCTGTATCAGAATGACCCAATTGGTGCAATCCACCTTTCCATGATCCTGGTCCTTTCTGATTGTGATTGCGGAACTGGTGGGACCAGATCCACCAGTTTGAGCTCTCCTATTCTTTTAATTCCGATTTAGATCTATGTTACGACCAATTTGTTCGGTTTGGTATAATTCTTTGGATATTTGAAACTTTCGTGATCACTGCAAGCCCTCCGAATGTCTCTAGGAATATCTCCCATTTTAAAAGGATTGTAAGAGGTGACCTTTCCAAGTCTATCATGGCCAGATCCGTGATAAGATTCTTTCTCTCGGTGGGTTTTTATAAATGTAACGGGCACACTGCCTCATTAATTAACTCGCTAATCAAGGCCACGCAGCATGCGACGTTTCCCTCTCTTAAAGGCATGCATATGACTTTGTGCCATCACATTAATAACAGAATTAGTATCGCCAAAAGAAGATCAAATGAAGATATCTTCGAGTGCGAGTACAATTCTTCGAACATAAAATTCGTAGTGGTGACTTTTCATTGGTCCACGTTGTGCACCGAAAATGGGTGTAAACAATTATATCTTCAAATCAAATTGATTTTGGAGGGATATACAACCAAAGGTAAAGCCCACATGATGGCCAAGCTATGGTTAAAGCTATCTAGTATACATAATACGACCATCCATTTCCTAACCTAATCCAATAGTTATGCTCAACCAATCAAAGTGATATAATTAGAGGGATATGTAATAAAAGATGGGCCTTACATGATAGATATTCCACATCAAAGGTTAGACCGCTCTATCATACTAAATATGGAGCGTCCATTTCCTAAATCACGAACCAATGGTTAGACTTATCTAATTAAAGTGATATGAAGATGGGCAATCAAAGTTAGGCCTTGCATGATGGACGGTCTAGATCAATGTTTAGACCTCTCTTGTATACTCAATGTCTACTGTCCATTTCTTGAACCACTAATAAGATGCTTGGGATCATCTTATCCGAGTGATTTGAGAGGTATGGGCAATCAAGGGTGGGCCCTTATGATGGCCGGTCCCAATCGATGCTTAGACCTCTTTTTTTATAGTCAACATGGGGCATCCTTTTCCCAAATCACTAATTAGATGGTTAGGATCATTTGAACAAATTGATTTAAGAGGATGGGAAATCAAAGGTGGACCCCACATGATGGACATTCCAAATCAATACTTAGACCACTCTAGCATACTCAACGAGGTTTGTCCATTTTTCAAACTACTAATCAAATGGTTAGGATCATCTAAGCAAAGTGGTTTGAGAGGACTGGTTAACCAAAGGTGGGCTCCACATGATGGAAGGTCCAGATCAATGCTTATACCTTTCGAGTATGCTCAATGTGAACTGTCCATTTCCTGAACCACTAATTGGATGGTTAGGTTCATCCGATTGAAGTGATTTGAGATGGATGGTCAATCAAAAGTGGGCCACACATGATGGCTAGTCCACATTAATGGTTGGACCTTTTTATTATACTTGACATTGACAATCCATTTCCCAAATGATTTGAGGGTTAGAGTCATCCAATAAAAGTGATTTAAGATGGAAAGATGAGCTGGCAGTAGATAATCCACGATGAAAACATCCCTCAATGGAAAGATCTAAACCCTTCAATAGGGGGCCAAAGTCATGAAAGAAAGTACAGCAAGGGTTCAGGTTCAACAAGAAATGGCCAAAATACTCTATATCCATGTGACTTTTGATGCATGGGCCATCCACTCTAAAGCCCATCATATCAAGGGTTTTGATTCACTGAACCATGGGCCCCAGTTCCACAAATACAAACTGGGAATCGGAAGATACTGTACCCAGCCAACGGCCGAGCATTGCATGTCTAATGACTAAGACTTAGGCGCACGGCACCACGCAAGGAATGATCAATAATGCTTCCTTACCACTCACCACAAACAATCAGAAATTCAGAATTTCTTATTTCTGGCCATCGAATGCCAGCCAGTGAGTTAAAGAAATAAAAAATAAATTAAAAAAAAAAGAGAAAAAGAAAAAGAAAAAGTGTGGAGGGCCCATAAGCAAAAGAGAAAGGGTTTCAATCAGATGCTAGTGTACTTTTAATCAGAACGATTTTTGTAATGGACCATATCCTAAGTATGTCCCACCAATTGAAGGGTCTAGAATCGTCAACCTTAAGCCAAACAGATATTTCCTTTTAAAAGTTATTCTTTCTTTTTCTTTTTCTAAGGTTTGCTAGCCCGACCTCCCTCCAAATGCACCTTCACACGCAGCACATGTGCCAACATAAGATAGATGTTTTTGGGACATCTGACTAGTGCATAAGATGGCTTCTATTATGATGTTGACCATGCAAAAAAATCATATATAATGGATCATAAATCAGGTGGGACACCCCTTTATGATTTTAGCACTTGGTACATAGATGACACCATTTTTTTTTTTTTTTTTTTTTTGTGTAATAATTGTACAATGTATGATCAGTAATGTGCATTGGACTGACTCAAATGATCGCACTCCTAGCATGCCATGTATTGGAGGAAGTAGCCTACTGTATCAATTCTCGTATGTGATACCTGAGTGGCCCGTGATCTAGGTAACGTTGATTGGAACATGAACAGATCCAAAATTCAAGTTGTTGCATTCATTGCCTGGGCCATACATGTAGGACTTTGGTGATTTTCCATCCACCCATTTTCTCCATTCAAATGTGGCTCACCTGGTGAGTGGATTAGCCAAATTTACAGGTAAGCTTATGTCCATGGCTGGACACACCTAATTGACCCATATCTGGTCCGTGTGTTACACTCGCTATTGTGCACAAGCAATCCTATGATTCCCCTTTGTATTAATTTAGTTTTTAAGGGAGATTTTTCCATATGGTGTCTACTTTTTTGCTATGTACTGCCAAAACCTCCCGCTTTTAAACTATTTCAGATCTGCCTCATTTTTTTTGGCCATGTCCTAAAGTGAGATGACAAAATAGGTGGATGGGATGTGGGAAATAGTTTAAAAGAAGGGGGTTTTTGGTCCATAGCTGAAAAGGTAGGTGGCCAGATGGAAAAATTCCCTTTAACATCCAAGGTGATGATTTATTCTCTTTCACTTTTTCTTTTTTAGTTCTTTAGTAAGATATCATCATTTATGATGTGTGGTGAGAGAAAGGAAGTAGCAATGAGAAGTATTGAAGAGAGGCGTTTGTATGTTTGTAGGAATCCTTGCTATACTGTTTGGGAGTCTTATTTATAGTGGGAGTTGTGAATTGTGCTCTGAGAGAGAGAGAGAGAGAGAGAGAGAGAGAGAGAATAAAATGGCAAAAGAGTTGAGAGAAGTTTGTATCATTGTAGGAATGCTTGTAATAGTAATTGGTAGTCTTATTGGTGGTGGGAGTTGCTCAAGGAGGGAGGCAAGTGCAAGTGCAGGATGCAATGGTTCCATTGCAGAATGCTATGAAGACCATGTAGAGTTTTTCATGGACTCTGATATCAACAGAAGGATTCTTGCAGGGACACCAATAAAATATAAGCCTCTAGTGCCAAATCTACCTGCTCCAGTTAAGCCCAAGCCTGGACAACGCTATACTGGTCCAGGATGCAAGAAAGCATATGGGTGCAGAGGGCAATCTCTTTGTGTGCGCCATCGAAACTCTATCACTCTCTCTGTAGCTAGGAATCCTTGTAATAGTCATTGGGAGTCATATTGGTGGTGGGAGTCTACCTGCTCCGGTTAAGCCCAAGCCTGGACGACCCTATACTGGTCGAGGATGCAATCCAGCATATACGTGCAGACCGTGATATCCTCCGAGACCCTAGACCTCTATCACTCTCTTTTGTGTGTGTTTTCTGACGTTTTATTAGTTACAACAGCCGTTTGAGTCCTTCTCCACTTCTTCACACGTGCCAATGTGGCATTCATGGGTAAGATCCAGGCACTCATCAGGTTGGTCCTCTGTGGATGTGACCTCGGTCTTCTCCCCTCATGAACTGCACATGTGTGACAAAGTGGAGGTTCCAGAAATACTAACAATGGTCCATATTCACGTTCCACCCATCTAAAGGCTAGATCTTTTTTTCTTTTTTTTTTTGGACGGGTATCCTGTACAACACCTGTTGTAGGAAGCACTTGGAACACCAAAGCTTTGTGGGGCTCACAGTGATGTTTGTGTGCCCATCCACTCCATCCATGAGTTTTTGCACCTTACATTACACCGTACATTAAAAAAAACCACTGATCCAAATCTCAGGTGGGCCACACCACAGAACAATGCAAAATCACTAATAAAACCTTTACATTCACATGATGGGCTTGGAAGAAAATCTTAATAGATTAGAATATTTTCTTTTTTATTAAGACATATATCTGTAAAGTTCTCTACAGTTCTTTACAGATTTCCCTCATCTTCTATATATAATTGTCATTGCAAGTAAAATAAACGAGTTATAATTTCCTATTCTAGTCACTTGTGGTTTAAAATTAACTTGGTGTTGAGAGCTATGGCATGTCTATTCAGTTTCTAAATATGTATGTGTGTTCTCAATTGATTTCATTTCATGTATTCAAGTTTATTGGTACTCTTCTAATGACTTCAATGAAAGATTTTGTGTTTTGTGTTGGTTTGGAAGAGTGGTTTTGCTGCAATATATCTCAATGTATTGTTCCATGTAATAAGATACAATGGGACTATAGCTGCTGGATCTGGTATATGTTGAGTGATTTAAACCGTTGATCTATGCCTTTTATGGTTGATTATGGCAATATTCAACATTTGAAGATCCCATATAGGGCTGACAACCGGCAGGCATAGGCTTGGCCTGGATGTTGAACTAGTTGGGCTGAGCTTAATCTAAATATTGATTTTATGTATGGACCAACAACCAGCCCATTGCCATCCCTAAATTCCTATATTTCAATCAGTTGCTTACAAAACAACTGTTAAAATACAGGCCATATTCAATGGACAAGAGTTAAATGATCAAAGCTTTCAAATATTCTGTTTAGAGTTTCACTATGGCCATCGTACGACCCATCAGATAAACGGTTTGGATCCTCGAATTATAATCCCTCACCCAGTGGCTATACTATAGTCCCTGAGTAGATTATTAATAGTGCATTTTTGTTGTATCAAGGTAAACTCTTATTGAAAAATGTTGGTGGCTCTTCAATACGTACACATGGCATAGCTAAGGCAAGCCAAACCGTCTGAACCGCTGGCCCAACTGTTGGATGGGCGTAACCGAAAATTTGCTCTGAAAAGATATTGATAAGCATCTGATTTTTCCAGTTAAATTTTAACCACTATAATTACTTTTAACCATCCATTTTGATAGCTATTAATTGGATGATTGGGATTGCTTCATCAGTGTGATTTTATGTACATCTCCATCAACAATGGGACCCACAATTTGGATGCGCAGGTTTGTTGTAAATCTCACACCAACATATGGTGCAAAAATATTGCCATAGGAGCCAGGGAAGTGGACTGCATACTGACGCTGCCAGTAGCGAGTAGGGCTGTAAATGGGTCAGTGGACCCGATGGAGTACCCAGACCGAATCTGTTTATTAAATGGTATGGGTTTGGTCCGGAACAGACCCAAACCCATATAGAACTTGGGTCAGATCGGGTATAAGTCAAATAAACAAGTTAAGTCCAATAACGTGGGTCGGATCCGCCCATTGCAATGTTTATTTTTCATCCAAATTGTTGGTTAAGTCACACAGACCTGGATGAAGGCAAAACACAAGTATCAGCTTCATCCAAAACTTTTGTGACCTGGAGAAGTTTTTAATGGTAGGCGTTCAAATGACCACTGTTTCATGGTATTCAAATCTCTGCCTATTTTTGGGCCCATGTCAAAAATGAATGGACGGCTTGGATAAAAACATACCTTGTGTGGGCTCATAGAGTACCGTCCAGTAGCTACTTGCTACCAGGGCATGGAGAAAAATTTTGCTACACACACGGCGCAAATCCCAGCCGTGAGTGAGATCCGCATGTCAAGGGTATTTTCTCCTCTTTTCTCTCTCTCTGGAGAATCTCTGGAATGGCAAACAAAAGGATTGGGGAGCCTGCTAAGTTACTATGCTGAACCTAGGTGTGGCCACCCGGATGTTTATGAGAAATCCACCCCGTCTATCCTTATTGTGAGCTCATTTAATTTAGGACGCGAGACAGAAAATGAGCTGGATTCAAGACTCAAGTGGGCCACACTAAAGGAAAAGGTGGGTATAAAAATTCCTACCGGTGAAACATCCCTGGGTCCACAGTGATGTTCATAGGCCATCCATACCGATCATAATGTCATTCCTACTAGGATGAACTGAAAACACAAATATTAGCCTGATTCAAAACTGCTGTGGCCCCACGAATATTTCAACTGTCGACGTTTAGTCCTCACGTTTTCGGCCCACTTGAGTCTTGGATCTGGCTCATTTTTTTGTCGTCTGTCCTAAAATAAGCTCACAGAACAGATGGACGGGTGGATTTATCACAAGCATCATAATGGCCCCCAGCTAAGTTCCCAGCACAGGAATTTCTGCCAAAGGCTTCTGCCCAAATTCCCTGTCCGTTGCTTGCGAATGGGTACGACTTTTATTGTACTGAGTAAACTCAGTTGGGGCCACTGTGAATGTATATGGTTTATCCACACCGTCCATCCGTTTGTTCCGCTCATTTTAGGGGTTGAGCCCAAAATTGAAGCATATCCAAACCTCAAGTGGACCATACCACAAGAAACAGTAGGAGTAATGATTTCCACCATTGAAACCTTCCTAGGGCCCACAGTGATGTTTATTTGTCATACAAACTTTTGATGACGTCACAAAGACATGGATGAATGGGAAAAAAAATATCAGCTTGATCCAAAACTTCTGTGGCAACGGTTAACCTGTTTTCTTCCTTGGTCGTCTATTTCTTGGCCACCTATGGAATGGTTAAGCTCATTCCAATCGTTAACCTGTTTTCTTCCTTAGCCGTCTATTTCTTGGCTACCTATGGAATGGTTAAGGTCATTCCAATCCACTGATCATTTGGTGCAAGGGTCATCCACGGTGAGGAACATCATTTCAACGGTTTGGATTGCTGAACAATGAACCCTAGCATTTTGATCAATGATTTTCGAAAATCAAAATGAGTGATGATCATCTACAACCAATTGTAGGTTAGCACACAGATCCATCCATGTGTCAACGTCTCAAGTGTTCACCACATCTCAGCCATGAGAAATATTGGCCTCATCATGAAAAAGGCCGTTCAATCTTCAGGCAGACCACCTGAACGTAAACAAAGGAAGGTTTGGATCAGACCGACCGACACTTTCATATGACATCTTGCATGGCACAGATGCTGCATACACATTAGCATACCTGATTAGGAAAATTCAATGGTAGGAATTTCCCTACCCACCTTTTCCTTTAGTGCCGCTCACTTGAGGATCGGCTCATTTTTTTCGTCTCGTGTCCTAAAATGAGCTCACATAGAGTATGGACGAGGTGGATTTCTTACAAACATCATGGTGTGCCCCACCTAGGTTCTCACGCAGTAACTTTATGCTAAAGGGCGCCACTTGGCTGTTACCCGGTCACCTTGATGATTTATTATATATCAATGCCATCCATCTGTTTCTACTTAATTTTAGTACAGAGTTCCAAAATTAGGCAGATCCAAATCTTAAGTGGACCATAACACAGTAAACAGTGGTGATTGAGTGCCTCATCATTAAAATTCCAAAAGACCCATAGTAAGGTTTTTGTAATGTTTATTTTCCATCCAACCTGTTGATAATGTCAAAGAGATCTAGATGAAGGGAAAATACAAATATCAGATCGATCCAAAACTATTGTGGCCCTTGAAATGTTTTTAATAGTCATTATCACTGTTTCTACTGATATGGTTCACCTGAGATTTGGATCTTCTCAAGGTTTGGAATTGTCCCCTAAAATGATGTAGAAAAACAGACAGACGGCATGGATATAAAAAAGTACATCAGGTGGTCCCACACAGTTAGGGTAACACCCCCTAAGCTGTTACGGTGGCAACAACTAATTTGCTTCCCATGCCAAAGGCTTCCACCAAAAATCCACATCCCCTTGCTTTTCATTCGGAGAGACTTTCGAAAGAGAGAGAAACGAAGAGAGAAGCTCGCTCTTATAGCATTAAAATCTTCTCGAGATACGGATCTCACGCACTGCTAGGATTTGCTCGTATGTGCGTGTAGCAATTTTTTTCCCGGGGCATGGGGAGAATTACATGATACAAGGGATACAAATAGTACCTGGTGCCTTCGCCAGCATAGCTCACATTAGTGGGGAGACGATTTAGTGATCCAGACGGTTAATATAATGGGTCCCATTGTGGATGGTGATACTACGAAAATCTGGAAAGTCCTAGATTTTTTTTTTTTTTTTTTTTTCCATATCTTTGATGTCTCCTTTCATATCAGCCAATTTTCAAGCCCTCATCACAGGGTTAGAATCCTTTTGATTTGGGAGGCTTTTGGGCACTCTCCATCCAATTGGAGGGTATCAGATCAGTCATCCATAAAACTAAACCGTGGCCCACTGATATCAACCAGACACCTCATGAGGTTATATATATGTTTGTGGTCCATCTGCGTAGCCTAACGGATGAAGATTCTCCCAATTATAAATTCATGCATTTCAGTTTTCTTTGGAAGGGCTCTAGGTAAGAGGGCTTTGCCCCAGCTTATCAACTTCATGCACTATCGACCACTTGAGATAGGCCCCAGCTGCCTTTAATGGCTTGCTGGAGTGGATCACCCCTGAAAGGGGGAACGAGAAGCTCCAATGTGGTGAGATCGAAGGGAGTGGGCCACCGTGGATCTGAAGTAGGGGGGGGGGGTGAGGACTGAGGAAGAACCACCGAGTGCGGCCATTATTTGGGGTCAGGCTGTTGTTAGAGAGAGCAACAACAACGTGTTGGCAAATTGTACCCACCCACCCCCACAAACACCCCCCCCAAAAACACCACACCCCATACCACCCCCACACCCACACCCCAACAACAAGGACTCCCACCACCCACAGACCCCCCCCACCCACACCAACCCCCCCTCCGCGCCTCCGCAAGCTGACCCATGCACCCGACCACCCCACCCCCCCCTGCCCCCCCTCCCCCGCCCCCCGCCCCCCACAGAGAGCGTCTAGCTAGGAGAGCAGCCCCACTGTTGCTATCCTTAAATGGATGTAAATCCCATTTACATATGTAAATGGAATTTGCCCACATTTATGCTATTTATGTCGATATTTTTGGACTTACCCATTTAAATATATAAATGGCAAATGTTCACACCACCCTCCATGAGAAAGTGTTTAATATGTAAATTATGTTAGGTGTGTTGCATTAAAACTTCAGAATCTTCGTAGCCCAACTACGTGAATTATGTGATATAATGTAATAAATAAAATTAAATCATTAACCACACGAACACAAGAGATTTTTATATGGAAAATCCTCAAAGAGTACTGACTGGCTTCGCTACGTTCATATTGAACATTTCTAGGATTTTCTGAGCATACCACTCATGTGACAACCAAAGCTTCATGCTGCTTTTGTCACGGGTGATTTCTATTCTTAGAATTTGTCTAGTCGGGCGCAAGTCTTTCATCTCAAATGACTTGCCCAACTCCTGCTTTAGCCTTGCAATATTTTTGATGTCTTTTTCCATGATGAGCATGTCATCAACATATGATAGCAGAACTATGAAATCAGCATCTGAGAACCTGCGTGCGAACACGTAAGTAGTCTGACTCCGTTCTATCATACCCATGCTTCGGCATATGAACGAGTCAAACTTTTTATATCATTGCCTCCGAGCTTTCTCCGGCCTATACAAACTCTTCGTAAGCCTACACACCATATGTTCCTTGCCCTTGAGCTTGAACCCCTTTGGTTGGTGCATATATATCTCTTCTTCCAAGTATCCATGGAGAAAGGTAGTTTTAGCCTCTAACTGCTCTATTTCCATATCAATGCTAGCTGCCAACCCAAGAAAAACACCCGAATGGACGTCATCTTCACCACCGGTGAGGATATCTCGTTGAAGTCGATTCCTTTCTTCTTATCAAATCCTTTCACAACAAGTTTGGCCTTGAATCTCGTTTGTGAGTTCTTCTGCTATCGTCTTTCTGAACACCCACTTGTTACTTAGAGATTTCTTATCCTTAAATAATTTCACCAAATCATAGGTGTGGTTCTTATGCAAGGATTTCATCTCCTATTGCATAGCTTTCAACCACTCCCGGCCCCTTATGCACGTCGGCTAGGGCCTCAAAGTAATCTTCTGGCTCTCCCTCATCAATAAGCATAATGTACTCATGCATTGAGTACCTCTTGAACGAATGTTTGTCTCTAGATGACCTCCTCACCTGTGGCTCAACAGGAGGATCATGTGTGGGATTCTCCCCCCGATTTATTTTCTGTAAGAACTCCCTCGTCCACTGCACCTTGTTGCACTCCCCGTCATTAGAAACCACGGTATTAGTGATCGGATCCATGTCTTCTAGCTCACCTGTACTAGGCTGGGTCTTCTCTGGCTTTCCAATGTCTTCTATACATAGATCTTTAAAGAAACATCTCTTCTCCTGATGAGCTTCTTCTAGATCAGGTCCCACAATCTGTAGCCAAATTTTTCATCACCGTACCCCCAAGAACACGCATTGTCTGATCTTCGTATCAAGCTTGGACCTCTCATCCTTTAGAACGTGAGCGGATGCCCCCTGATATGACTGTATGACACATTGTGTCCAGTCCACACCTTCTCAAGAACTTCTCTATGTAATGGAGCTGAAGGAAACCTGCTTAGTAAATACACCATCGTGTGTATTGCTTCTCCCCAGAACATCTTGGGCAACTTTGCATGAGATAACATGCATCTGATTCTCTCAACAATCATGTGATTCATGCGCTCAGCTACAAAATTGTGTTAGGGGGTGTCATGCCCTAAATCCAATTTTCGACGCACAATCACCGTAATCAAAACTTAGAGTTGCTAGCCTCTGTATTACCCCGATTTCGGCACCTAGCTAGCGTTATGCTAAGTCTAAAAAGGGATCATACAAGGAGGATTTTATTTAGGGTAATAATAATTTTTTTTGTATAGCATAACTACAAGTTTACCAAACTAAAAGCATTACATCACATATCCATATCTTAATTTGCACTCGAGTATCAGGTTGACGCATGATTTTTCGCTATTGCAAACGTTGGTGATGATGTGATCATCATAATAGAGGTTTTGAAGGTATCTGGTACAAAACACAAAGGTGAGATTTCTAGATGTATAAAGGTGCTATGTACGATCAATTGACAACTCAGATCGGAACATGTGTGCTCAGGCCGTGTCTCAAAGGATCGGGGTATCACAATCTACCCTCTTAATAAAAAATTCATCCTTGAAATTTCTTAACCACCTAAACTTTAGGCAAGGCATCTCGCCAGGGAGCTATTTTGAGAAGTTTATAAGTTCTCGAGTAGGAATGTTAATTTAGACCAAGTTCGCAAACTGACAAGTCTAAATGTAATCCTTTTGGTTCTTTTAAACCAGGGATTCTAATGATTTAAAGTTTGCAACAACCACGCAGTGAAATGTAACAACTCTAGGGTCAATAGTAGATATGTGATGTCGTTTAATAGGTATTCCCAGCTTATGCTCTGATACCATCTTCTGTAACGCCCCCCAAATTCGATTTCCGATGCACAATTGCTGTAATCAGAACTTAGAGTTGACAACCTCTATAGTACCCCAATTTCGACACCTAGCGTTATGCCAAGTCTCGAAATGGGATCCTACGAGGAAGAATTTATTTAGGGTAATAATAATTTTTTGTATAGCATAACTATAAGTTTACCAAACCAAAGCATTACATCACATATCCATATCTTTGCACTTGAGTATCGGGTTGATGCACGGTTTTCGTTATTGCGACCGTAGTGATAATACGATCGTCGTGATAGAGGTTTCGAAGGTATCCGGTACAAAACACAAAGGTGTGATTTCTAGGTGTACAAAGGTGCTATGTACGATCAATTGACGACTCAAATCGGAACATGTGTGCTAAGGCCGTGTCTTAAAGGATTGGGGTATCACAATCTACCCTCCTAATAAAAAATTTCGTCTTAAAAATTTCTCAACCACCTTAACTTTAGGCAAGGCATACTCATCAGGGAGCTATTTTGAGAAGTTTTTAAGTTCTCGAGTAGGAATGCTAATTTAGACTAAGTTCACAATCCGAGAAGTCTAAATGTAATCTTTAGGTTCTTTCAAACCAGGGATTCTAATGATTCTCAATTTGCAACAAACCATGCAGTGAAATGTAACTATTCTAGGGTCAATAGTAGATATGTGATGTTGTTTAATAGGTATTCTCAGGTTATCCTCTAATACCATCTTCTGTCATGCCCCAAATTCGATTTTCGACACACAATCGCCGAAATCAGAACTTATATTTGACAGCTTCCGTAGTACCCCGATTTCGACACCTAACGTTACGCCAAGTCTCGAAAATGGGATCCTATAAGGAGGGTTTTATTTAAGGTAATAATAATTTTTTTGTATAGCATAACTACAAGTTTACCAAACCTAAAGCATTACATCACATATCCATATCTTTGCACTCGAGTATTGGGTTGATGCATGGTTTTCACTATTATGACTGTAGTGATGGTGCAATCGTCATGATAGAGGTTTCGAAGGTATCTGGTACAAAATGCAAAGGTGCTATGTACGATCAATTGGAGACTCAGATCGAAACATGTGTGCTTAGGCCGTTGTCTCAAATGATCAAGGTATCATAGGGGGTCTTGGGCATTGTCTTTTCATGCCGTATACCTAGGGTCTTAACAGTACTCATGAAAAGCCCTAATGTATTCGCTTCCATTGTTAGTGCGGATGCACTTTAATGGTTTACCTGTCTCTCTGTCAACCATAGCATGAAATACTTTAAACATACCAAAGACCTCATTCTTAGATTTTAATGCATAAAACCAAACCCTTCTAGATGCATCATTTATAAATGTAACAAATACAGAGCCTCACCCAAGAATTTTTGTCATCATCGGACCACACACATTAGAATAAACTAAATCTAATGCATGAACTTTATTAACATGAGAAGCAATTTTCACAAATAAAACTCTATGCTGTTTCCTAGATAAACAGTCTATACAGATTTTGAGAGGTATACTTACCAACTCTGGAAGTAGGCGCTTCTTCGTTCGTAGCTGAAGTCCTATCTCACTCATGTGTTAGAGTTGCCTGTGCTACATGTCCGTCACTGAATCTTCCACTGCATTTAACTCACCCCTTACGTACACTAACACAGGCAAGTGATTGCCCATAAATACCTAGCCACCATCATACTTGTTGTATGTGGTGAACTAACTCCGATGAGGGCACATGTGATACGATGCCCCCAAATCCAAAATCTACTCATACTAAGATACCCGGATTTGGATGCAGTCAGTACATCATAACTACCTGCCTGATCCTCACTAGATTCTGCTGCGTTGGCCTCCCATGGTGAATCATCTAACTCATTTCCCTTTTGGATTTTGGAATTTCGATAGTCCTTCATGTCCTAACTTTGCACAATTCTAACACTTTATCCTCCTTTTGCCTTCAACATGGATCTAGATCAAGGTTTTCCCTTCTCTTGCTCAGGACTGTCTGCTTTGGATAAACAGTGCATTCGTAGAAATCTTTCACCACTAATTTTCTTCCTCAACTGTTTCGATTGAAGGGTTAAGATAAGGTCTCAACGTCCAAGGTATCCCTACCACAGTATAGAATGTCCACTAGGTACTCGTAAGATTTAAGAAGAGACATCAACAGATTAGAGATTATCTTCTCCCTCCCTCTTTACTTCCACATTTGTCAACTTAAAAATTAATTGATTGAGTTGTGATGTGATCATTAAGGTTTGACATCCCTTCTTCCATCTTCAATTATAGAATTACCTCTTCAGATACAAACGATTTTGAGAGAGATTTTGTCATCTACAACCTTTCTAACTTCGTCCATTGCCCTATGATGGTCGTTTGATAAAGGACATTATAAATGATATCATCAGACAAGCATAATTAAATCAAGGTAATAGCCCTTTGATCAAGTTTTTTCCAACTCTTCATCTTTTGTAGTTTCACGATGCTTCGCTTTACCAAGAGTGCCTGTTGTAGTCCTTGCTAAACTAGAAGGCCTCTCATCTTCACCTTTCATAGTTCAAAGTTATTTTTCTTGGTGAACTTTTGTCTCGTACTTATGTTAAATCCCTTCATCGCCATATTATATATTCAAACTCAATCCCAACGTTATCTTTAATATCATTTATTGGCAGCGAATGAAGCAAACACCAAGTAGAATCACTGTTGGGGTTCAAATAGCCTAATGCCTTGGAAGTCAGAATGCCTTAAGGGAAGTTGTTTCGCAAGTCTGAAAAAGGATCTTCTTTTTAGAATGGGGCTGACTATTTATAGGCGGGGATGTTGGTGGATGAGAACGAATAGCATCGCACTACGTAACGTGCCGACACATCAATCTAGATAATAGGTGGTGGTCTACGTGTCAACTCCACCTTCTACGCAGTGGTCAGGGTCGCTACGTCGCCTATTAGGGCACCGCACCATACTTTTGGGTCAACCACTTGGCTTTTCCTACTATCGTGCTACTGTCTGAGCCGTCATGACGGGTAGGTAGTAGGGGTTGCTTAGTCGGGGGACTTTGGGCAATATCTTTTCTTAAGTTTCTTCTCTCGAGAGATGCGCCCGGGCGAGGCATCTTGCGCGTTGGTCTGGACTTGGACAATTTTCAGGCCCTAACAGGAGCAACCCAACATATACTCTCGGGATCGGACGGGGTTCATAGAGTATCGAAAGTACTCCATTGGAAGCCAGAGAATCTGTACGGGAATTTTTTTCTTAGAGGATGTACTAGGAGTTAGGTCATTCCATCTCCACTTGCGGATGTGACTCACACTACTCCATGACGTACACCATACGCCTAGTTGCTAAGCACAATTTGATTTCTATGCTTTCATTAGCTAGACTTGATTTTTTCTTTACTTTTTTGTTTCGACATAGTGGACATTTTTAGATTCTTCTAATATGGATGTGGTTATGTTAATGATGGTTTATTTCTATTTGATTCTAATTATTCATATGATTATGATGCACATACTTTTTTCACTTCAGCAGACATTGACCCACGCATTTAGCATGCTAGACTAGGTCGCATAGGTCAGGATAGAATGCGTAAACTCATAAAGAGAAGACCTCTTACACCCACTCACAAACGTAATTCTTTCTACCCGTGGAACATTATTTGATTGGGACGTCACAAGAAAACCATTTAGAAAAGCAATACAAACATAAACTTCCTTAGAAACTAGTTCACTCTGACATTTATGGACCCCTAAATGTTAAGACCACTGTACATAATCTTATTTCATCACATTTATAGATGATTATATGCAGTATAGTCATGTATACTTACTATCACATAAATATGAAGCGTTAGAGTGCTTTAGAAAGTTGTGCTTGAAGTAGAGAACTAATATGAGAGAAGGTTTAAAACCTTACGGACAGCCTATAGACGTAAGTATTTGTCTGAGTAATTTGAAGGCTCTGTAAAGAAAATGGCATCCGTAGGAAACTGACTACTTCATACACTCCGCAAGAAAATGGTGTTACAGAGAGAAGGAACATAGCATTACTCGATATGGTGAGATTGATGATGGCACAAAGTAATCTTCCATCTTAATTTTGGAAAAATGCGTTATTTTCTACAACTTATATCCTCAATCAAATACCTTCTAAGTCCGTTTCAATGACCCTCTATAAGTTATGGTGCGGTAGGAAACCCAATTAGGTCATCTGTGCCCTTAAAGATTGATAAGTTTAGTTCACATTCCGTCTTAGAAGATGAGAAATTAGATCAGGGATTCTTAAAGTGCATTTTTACATGATAACTGAGCACTCTAAGGGTTATGTTCTGATCCATGAATAGGAGAAACGATAGAATGATTAAAATGGACTTATGAGATGTTGATTTCGTTAAGGATGATTTTTCAAGCAGGAAGAAGTCTTAGGATACTCATAAGTTTTTCGAGATGATATACTCAAACCCTAACTCAGTCTTAGTCACCAAGCCGTCGCTCGGAGAGGGCTTCTTTCAGTCGAACCACGTCACTGAAACCCCCTAATTTGCCTTTAAACTCATTTATCAATATCTCTGAACATTCTTCCCTTCATGCCTTGGTATAGAGCTTTCTCACTTATTTCTCCACCCGAGGAGTCAGTCTTCTCGGGAATGTCAAAGCATTTCTCTCCTAAGGAGGAACAGTGTTGTATATTATTTCTGACGTATCAAGAATATTGATTATTGGATATTCCCTTGCATTTTTCAACAATGCATTTGCGCTTCTAGAAAAGTCTATAGTTATGATATTTTATCTTTTCATCCAAAAGAATGAAGATGCCCATATTTTTTTTTATTTATATCTAAACGCTTATGCAGAGGTGTTTGCCAATGCTATAATTGGATGAGTTCCTGAATCTAACGTGTCTATGTGTCGTAGTGGTTGGTCAATAGTACTTATTCAATGACCTGTCCTTATATGCTGTCATCATGTCTGAGAAAATATAGTGGGAGCAATAGCCATGAGTTGTTAGTGGGAATACTTTTTTAATTTCGTTGATCAATCCTTTATTTTGATATATTATAATAATGAGTCTTGAGATACTTTTAATTACTTTGTGTATAAGGCGGAGGAACCAGTTCTAACTGCTATTGTTCTTTGATTCCCTAATTCCTTGAGCTATGGGTGGATGTGATTATTTCGAACTAGCATCATAGCAATAAAGAGTAGATCATTATACTTTCCTTTCAAATATACCCTGTCAAGATACAAAAAATTTTTAGAAAAAATTACCAAAAGCACCAATGCATTGTCCAAGTGCAATGAAACATCTCTCGAAACTATTCGTATCTTTGTTTATTTTGTAAATTTGTTACAGTCCCATTATTTGCCTTTGTTAACTCATGAAGATAGGTGGGGAGAAGAATATAATTCTTCAAAAGACCCTACAACCTTTTTTTTATTGCAATTTCCCTACCCTTTTCATGGGTTCATATAACTGATTTTAATTCCCTATGTCTTAGACATTTTATGTACAATATTATTAGCTTGGATGCTAAATCGGACTTCACGTGACTAGACAAGCTCGTTGCTTTTCTTACTATTTGCTTTTCAATAATGTCTCCTTGTCCCCTTAGAAGTTGCTTGACGTTTACCACTATTCTTCTCCTTAGAAGTTGCTTGATGTTAACTTATCAACTCAGAATACATGATACATGTGTGTTTAGATCTGTATATCTTTATTTTAAAACATCAAGGTCATCTAGTATCAATGCATGCATCCTCCAACAATAATTTTCTGTAAGACATTTAATAGTATATCTCTACTTGTTTGATTTTACACCTTATATTGGAAGTGGTTTCGCATCGCATACTTGCTCAAAATATTTTTCAACTAACTTTTGTCCTTAACATCTGTACGTCCTATTTCATTCGAATCATCGACCAAATCCAACTATCCCAAGGTATTTGCATTAATGAATGTAGCATCATTTGCACGTATTTTCAGTGGAAATATTTCGGATGGCAAAATCACGACATCCATTGGAGTATGACTTGGTAGAGTTGATGATCCAAGAATATCTGCATGTTCTTCAATGAACGGTACGCTAAAATTTAGGTTCAAGTTTGATGGCCACCCATAGCTATTAACCTTTGGATCATGTCTCGCTTCATTGGATGATAGGCCTAGGATCTATACAGTCATTACTATCCAACAATTGAAAAGTTAACCACTCACAACTGTCGACCCTTTGATCGTGTCTCGAAGTATTGGTTGATGGGTTTGGGATGTTTGAACAGTCTGCACTATCTAGCAAGCAAAAACATTGCAGGGAACAACTGTCTCCCCTTGGATCATGTCTCAGAGTATTGGTTGATTGGTCGGGATGTTTGAACTATTCACTATCCAGTAAATAAAATGTTTGCGCCTCACAATTGTTAAGCCTTAGATTATGTACTGGTACATCATGTGATGGGCTCAAGATATTCAAACATTCTTCACTATCTAGCAATTGAAAAGTTGGCCGCTCTTTGTGCACAAGTTGGTGGCCTCGGAATATCTGCACCAACCAATTAAGGGGTGAATGTAAATCCCATTTTCAAATTAGTATTCACAATTCCATGTTGCTCATTCAAATCTATGAATACGGGTTGTTAGACAATAGTTGTAGATCTCACTTTATCTATATAAATCGGTATCTAAGCATTGAAATTCTGAGTTGAGATAATCATATACGCAAGGACATTTTCATCATCTTTGATAATGTGTGGAGGGAGTGATATGTGACCTTGCCTCACGTATACAACCTTCATTCTAATATGATATTCATCAGGTGTTGTCTTCAAAACCCTGTGCATTTTACCTATGAATTCCTCATATGCAATTTCAATGTCACAACGACATAATTACTTTAGCCATCCTTATAGAAGAATCTCCCTTTTTTATATACAAACTCCCATCATAATAGTATAATATGGCTTAAAAAATTCATGATTTTTAAATATTATTGTATTTGGAAAGAGAATGTGGGGATTTTAGACTTTGAATAATAATATGAAACACACTGGATATAACTAGATCGCACCTAGATGCTTGGGCTCATAGAAGTGTGTGTGCATCTAGGTGCAATATTAGATGCAATCCCATGTGCGATCACCATTGTGCATCTATAGTGGATTACTTTGTTGTGCATTTACACCTAATCTTGTGTACATATTGTAGCCGAAGGGCCGGTAAGTGGTGGTGGTAATTGGAGTGTGGAAAAATGAGTTAGGGACTGAAAAACTTCACAAGAAATGTAAAAAGAAAGACGCTCTCCAGCTAAACAATTGATGTGGGATCCAAAATGGAGATAAAACTATGCCGGAAGTTTGCTGGAGAGTTGTTGGAGAGTGTGGTGGCTCTAAGCAGCAACCTTCTAATTGTTGGAACCTTCTGAATATATGGTGATCCCCTCTCTAAATATCTGAAATAGGGCAAGTGGCCCTCTCCTTCATCTTGGCCCCTACATTTGAGCTTTTGGACAGCTTGTGTGGGACCCACTGGATGGGCATGAGTTAAACCCACGCCATCCAATGTATAATGGGGGTTTTAATTTTAGGGCATGGGCTCAAGTTTGAGAAAAAAAACAACATCATAGGTGGACTGTTGCAGAAGAAACAGTTGGGAATGAATGCCCAACATTAATGCCATCTATGGCCACAAAAGGCTTGTATCAGATTCAACTTTCCTTCCAACCTTTGGTTGCATGGGCCATCCACTCTGAATCCCATCATATCAAGGGCTTTGATTCACTGAACCATGGGCCCACTTTTACAAAGTACAAACTAGGAATCGGAACATACTACCCAGCCAAAGGCTGATCATTGTCTAATTAATAACGAAGATACTTTATGCGGCCCCCCACGCAAGGAATGACTAATACTTCGTTACCACTCTACCTGAAACAATCAGAAATTCAAAATTTCTTATTTCAAATGGCCAGGGTGTAAAAAAGAAAAAAAAAAAGAAAAAGTGTGGAGGGCCCCTAAGCAAAAGGGAAAGGGTTTCAATCAGATGCGGGTGTATTTTTCATCAGAGCGATTTTTGTAATGGACCATCCAAAGTATGTCTAACCAATTGAAGGCTCTAGAATCGTCAACCTTAAGCTAAACAGATGTTTCCTTTTAAAAGTGATTCTTTGTGTGTGTGTGTGTATTTTTTTTCCTTCCATTTTTCATTTTATTTATTAAGGTTTGCTAGCCCCACAAGCGACCTCCTCCAACTGCACCTTCACACGCAGCACATGTGCCAACGTACCATAAGTGTTTTTGGACATCTGACTAGTGCATAAGATGGCTTATTTATGATGTTGAACATGCACAAAAATCATACTGGTCCATAAATCAGGTGGAACACCCCATATTGAAAGGACTGTCCAGCGTATAGTTTTTGGGCGAACACGAAGAAAATCGTGTCAATTTGATGATCTGATCCATTCACAAGTTGGCTTTCTTTGTGGCATCGTTCTATTCTCCAAGTGTGTATGTGTGTGTGATGATGATGATGATGATGATTAGGATTGCATGACCCAAGTGTTTCTTTAGAACCATAAACAGTCCACGATGAACCGCAATAAATAGATATCTCAAATAGTTGGTTGAACCTATTTTTGTATAAATTATCTGGACCGTCTATTTTATAAGCTATTGATTAGACAGTTAGAACGGTTAGATGCGTACGTGTGATTTTTGCCTGATGGCCCATGAAATGGCTAGTAGACCCAATGCATATTCCGGTAGATCAATTGGACTAATCAAATATTGTTATGATGCAACTAGGAGCAATACAACTTACAATACTCCTAGAGCACCTGATGGAGCTTAGTAATACAAGGAATATTTAGCATAAGAAGACATCCAACAGTTTAAAGGTCACAATTGTAAGTGTGCGCTTTATATAGGAACCATGTGATGAATATGTAGGTTAACAAGATAGGGTCCTTACTCATGCCTCAGTGCTAGACTCAACAAGAGTTTCAACAAGAAGTCATGGGTTTGAGCACCCATTGTGGTATAAAAAAAAGCCACTTCGGTGTGAGTGTGCATGGTTAACAATAATAAAAAACAAAAAAACGAAAAAAAGTTGTAGCAACTTTGGATCCAGTAGATCTAGATGCATGGGCGGCACCACGTGCAGATTTTGAGAAAAATTGCCAACCCACATGTTTCCCTTTCTAATTGTTATGCTAAAGTCCCTTGATATACATTGATATACCATCCTCTAATGGCTCAAGCTTTTAGATCAAGTGGTTGTTTGACATAGTATTAGAGTGGAAGGTCGGAATATATTCTCCCACCCTGGGCTGTTTATGGTATGATTAGTTGAGTATTCCTCCACCATTGCCCGCACGTGCTGTTGGACATGGTATAGTCTGAATTATGGCTTATTTCAAATTGAGTTGCTATTTTTACAAACATTAAACTAGTGGTTTACACTATTAATGATGATGAAGTTGTAATATAATTTATATTTGAAATGTAGAGGCTTACACCTTGATTTATGTAATATTAGGAATATACATTGCAATAATGTTCATGCAAGATTTATATATAATCACTACATTTAGATGTATTGATCAGCTTGGGAAGTCTCACATTCATATGTATGGTGCTGGGATGTTTAGCTGGCTAGCTGGAGGTTTGATAATGTTTGCTGCATGGGCAGCAGGAAGCTCTGGTTGATTTCCTCTCATTGTTGCTGTCTGGCAGCATGCCATTGTTGAGAAATTTCTGATCTCTAAAAATAAATTAATTGGAAAAACTGAGAAATAAGGACAGGCTGAAGCACATGAAAAACACGCTGTCCTTAAAGCGTAATTCGACCCTACTCAAATTATTTTGAGTCTGCTAATAGGTTGCAGGCAGATTGCTTCCAGGATACGACGAGCCTTATGTGGTTCTGCGTTCAGCAAAAAACGAAAGGAACCACTATAGAACCCCAGTAACACACTCTGGCAGATAAAGAGAGAGAAAGAGAGAACAAGAATGGAGGTCTTCTTCTTGTAGCAGTAGACCACTACGCTGGTCTAAGTGGCTTGGCTTGAATCAACCAAACCGAGAGGCTAATAGTCTCAGATGGGTGCTGGTTCAGTAGTGATGGTTGTGATTGCTGTTGTTGTGTTGGAATGAACCAGACCTGTTCAGTTTATATAGGTAAGGGTGGCTGGCAGTTTTGGTCCAGAGCCATAATGGCACTAGCCGTTTTCTGGCTGTTGTGAGAAACTAGCCGTTTATGGCAGTTTCTGACTGTTGTGCATGTGGGAGTTATTATGCACCTGCATGCTGACCGTTTAGACTCAATGGCTAGCCGTTTCTGTGTTGGGCTAGTACATGCAGCTGTTACTGCATGGTCTGGACCGTTATGCATGAGAAGTTACACAGGTCCCTCTAATTAGCCCTGCAGCTCTCTATAAAAAGCAGAGAGGTCTCTCTATCAGACCTCCCACCCACAGCACCTCCTCTGTTCCGAACCCAGCCACCTGACCTATTACCTAACCTCTGTCGCACCGCGACTCACACCAATCTCGCTCCGGTCCGCGAAGCGCGACCCATCTGCGACACGATGCGCAAGTGCGAAGTGCCAAGTGCGCCACTAGCGCTTCTACAGCCACACTGCCTCACGTGCCCACGCCCTCGCACCTAGCCCGAGCCCGCGCCTAGCCCGAGCCGAGCCCG
>PVNU02002215.1:0-34806 GCA_003013855.2 Liriodendron chinense
TGTGATTGTCTATGAATGTTTTCCATTATTCAGAACCCCAGAGCAACAAAACAAAACATTTCAAGGAAAATGTTTCCCCCTTTTGGAGTTCATTTTTCTAGTTCTAACATCGTGTAATGTGAACTAGGTGTAAGAGTGTTCAAATTTTCTATCAATCACAAAAATAGGGGAATTCACATATAAAACCATTATGTTGAGAGAAGTTCCAGACTTACAACTTCATACACTTCATATCTCATCCTCTTATGCTCATATCATCTTGAATGCATAGAAACATGTTTTCTAAAAGAGTTTTGAATTGTAGAAAAATAAAAAAATTTCTACATAATTGTTCGAAATGTTACAAAACGCTGGATTTATCCAAGTGATCCTACACCCTCCAACCAAATCTTGCATTGTCCTCAATGTAAAAGATGTGCAATGCGCAAAACATGAGAGCAATTCTAAAATATAAGGGAGTGAGGAATGATAGTACCTGAGCGAGTGAAAAGTGGAATTCTTCCTCCTTTTAACAAACCTATGAAAAATAAATAAAAGCAACTAAATCCTAATCCTAACTACTCTATACCTCCATCAGACTAGGAGATCAATCATCCTGATACACAGGATCAGTCAGAGGTATGGACATACCTTCTGAAGGAAACTTCTCAAAGAACGGCTTTAATCGCTGACCATTCGCCTTAAAAATGTTGCGGTTCCTTGGATTTAACAACTCGACGGTCCCATATGGATAGACAGTTTGCACAATGTAGGGACCGGTCCATCGAGATCTTAATTTTCCCGAAAATAAATGTAGGCGGGAATTATACAGAAGGACTTTTTGATTGATTGTGAATGTCTTACGAAGAATGTTTTTATCATGGAATATCTTCGTTTTGTCTTTGTAAATTCTCGCATTCTCATATGCTTCGTTCCGAATTTCTGCAAGTTCATTCAATTGTAGTTTGCGCAACGAGCTCACCTTGTCAGAATCAAAATTCATCTTCTTAATTGCCCAATATGCCCTATGTTCCAACTCCACAGGCAAGTGACAAGCCTTCCCATAGACAAGTCTATAGGGAGACTTTCAATAGGGGTCTTAAAAGCAGTACGTGTTGAGCTCTTAATTGTGCATATTCTAACCCCAATTCATCACTCATTATGCACGGTTTACATATTTAAAGACTAATCTAATGCATGGATTTGTGATTATAGGAATGAGAGGGAGACTTTACTAATTCATAGTCAAAAGAGTCACTTTGTATGCATTGAAGATTAACATAACAAGTGACAAAAGGTGGTGGAAAGAAGAAGAAAGAAAGAGAAAAAAATATGGAAGACCTGTCCCAAGACCTGTCCCAAGACCGGTCGCCAGACAGGTCTAAACAGCTAGACCGGTCGCCAGACCGGTCGCCAGACAGGTCAAGAGGTGTCCAGAAACACCAAACTCACTGGACTATTTTTTGAGGTTTTGAGACCGGTCGTGCGACCAGTCGTTCATGAGCTTAGATCGGTCGTGCGACCGGTCGTCCGCGTAATAGATTGCATGCAAAGCTTCAAGGGGAGGAGGTCGAAGCACTCCCAGTATGAGTAATTGCCCCTACCAAAGCAGCAAGGGTCTACTGATGTTGTAGGGCATTCTGTTGTTGTTGTTGTTGCAACAAAGTAGTCTGTTGTTGTTGTTGTTGCATGAGCAATAACATTTGTGCTATCATGTCCATACCTGGGGCTGGTTTGGCTATGGGTGGTGGTATTAACCCTTGATGATCCAGTGGTGGCGGTCCTGGAATAGTTTCGTGATCTGCCCCAGAAGTTGAATGGATATCTGTTTCGACCACCTGATCGTGTGTCATGGGTGGCTGCTCATAGTTAAGTCCTTGACCCACATCAACATTTGGATTCTCTGCCCACTAGAGGCCACTTGGCCAGGAACCTCCATCAAGCCTCCATGTGGGCATCGAACAAAGGTGTGGCTACTTTTAGGCGGCATGTTTTGTAGTTTGGACATATAATACGCAATTAAAGGCAACTCCACATCACATATGTCACAATTACCTTCCAATAAAACAAGAGAAAGAAAGAACCTAATCCAAGTGGGTTCGGGAAGCTTAAAAAGGTATTGAAATCAAGAAAACCCCCAAACAGATAAGTTGGAAGAGAAAAAGCTTAAACAAAGCTTGGCAATGTTGAGATGATGACAATAGATGGTAGGATTTGAAATAATTTGCAGAAATTTGAGAAACTAGGGATGGTGAGTGAAGAAGGAGAAGAAACAAAGAAAGAAAATCTAGAAAAACAAACAAATTACCAGAAATTTGGAAAGTTCTTCCAATCACCTTCCAAATCACACCTTTCTTAGCCAAATCCCCATTTTCTTTCAAACTTTCTCCATTAATTTGAGCTCTAACCAAAGGCTTGGAGCTAGGTCTCGAGGGTGAAAGAGAGAGGAAGAATAAAGGAATGGGTTTTGAGAAAATAGGAAAGGGGTTTATATCTCAAACCCCCTTTTTGAGAAGTCGAGCATGACCTAGCTCCAAGCATGACCTCGACCCTTTTTGAGAAAGGGGTTTATATCTCAAACCCCCTTTTTGAGAAAGGCCACCCCAAATTTCAGAAGTCGAGCATGACCTCGACCCTTGAGATTTCGGGTGTCACTATGCTTATGCGGAAGCGTGATTAATGCATTTATAATTGATAGTATCAAGACGCATGTTTAAAACTAAATAAACATTAAAGTAAGGACAAAAGTGAAATTGCGGTTTTCACCGCTAGATGAGACACTTGGAGATATGTCTATGGACCTAGAGGGGGGGTGAATAGGACCTTTTTAAAATTCTTTTCGCCTACTTATACAATTCAACAAGTTTAAGCTAGGTAAGCAAGAACACCTTGGCTTCCAAGCCTTGGTGGGTCCAATCACAAGACTAGCAAGAGTTAAGCAATAACCAAACCTAGTCTAAGCATACATAGGTAAGAAAATGATTCAACTAATTAAGCTACTAACCTATGCACCTTGTGTAGACTTATGAGATTGGATCAATGAGCTCAAGTCTACACAAGTAGTGAAGGTACATCTTGTGCAAGGATGCCTAAAAAGTGCCTAGCATGCATTCATATCAATCATTCATAATTAAGCAATTAAACTAACAATGCAAAGATATCAATGTGCTCAATTAACAATCACAAACACAAGGATGTATAGTGGTTCGACTACGTGTCTACTCCACTCCCGGTTCAAGTACTCAACCCCTTTGAGCACACCGGCATTCACTATCGGAGGTTTTAAATGAGGTTCACCTCTCAACCTTTACACGGAGGTTTTATCGGTTCACCTCTCAACCGTATCCGGAGTTTTAGACATAGGCTAACTCTCAACCTTATCGCACGTTTACTCCCGTGTCGGAGGCTCCCCCTTGGAGACTTTAGTTTAGGCCCGGCTAACGGGCCAAGGAACGGCTAACGTCCCTAAGGCGAGTTGACAAACAAACTCTAAAATGGACTCTCGAATGAGACAACTTACTTGTCGGATGAGCCCCTTGTTTAGCGCCGTAATGGGTTGCTTGATCTCCGCTCTCCCGTGCTTCAATCAGCTTCCCTTTGCTCCCTCGATCGTGCCGCCGTTGCGTTGCCAATGCCTCAGCCACATTCGATCAAACACCTTGCATGCGATGCCTTGAAATGCCCAAGGTGCTAGGAGGATGGGTGAATCTCATACATGGGATGTGTAGGTTGTTCCAACTAGGAGATTCACCTAGAGAGTCTTCTAGAGGTCTTGGACAAAGGATATACCTATGTGGAATAGTGTCACACCTCTAGATTTGAGAGAGGAATCAAGTCATTTCTTGATAGCATTTGAATGCCCATACTTGTGCTTGAAACACAAGGGATATGACTTGACAACCTCCTCTTTGAGGCCCCAAAGATGTACAAGATAAGTGTGGAATGGGCTCTCAAAAACTTCTCTACCTTGCCCAAGAATGGAGCACCATATATATAGAAAAGAGAGCTCCAACGGCTCTAAAACGGGCAGAAAACGGTCATAAACGACCTGTCCCGACCGGTCATGACCGGTCGGAGTTCCCTGCTGAAGGGTTTCAACTGCACAGGCCAAATACACTGGCCGACCGGTCATGACCGGTCGGCTACCCTCACTGGACAGGCCATATCACTCTGGCCGACCGGTCATGACCGGTCGGCCCCCCATGCTGTCCAAAAGAAGCCTCCAGGCCGACCGGTCATGACCGGTCGGCCATACCTGCTGGCCATATTGAAGTGTAAAGGGCCGACCGGTCATGACCGGTCGGCTGGCCATTGCAAAGTAGTAAGGCTGCTGGCCGACCGGTCATGACCGGTCGGACCAGCCTGGTTCTCCCCTCCATAAAGCTGAACACTTCTATCTTCAGCTGGATGTTTTAGGCCAAGGTTAGGGTGATCAAAAGGGACACCTAGGGCCTATCAATGATGCCTAAAGGGTTCTAAATATGGTCAAGGTCATCAAGGATACAAAGGGGATAGGTTTTGGTCGAGGTTAAGGCACCAAGGCATCTCATATACCTGAATCTTCTTCCTTGATGCGGCTGGACGTCTTGAGTCTTCTTTCTTCGTCTTCTTTGGGCTCAACCGACTCTAGACTCACTGTTGTAAGTGATTGACAAACAAGGTGCACTAGTATGCCACGGAAAAGTGCACTAACAAAAAGATAAGTGCATACCTGGTCCATCATTTACAAATTTACACTATCATCCAAAATAAGAGGGCCCACGCAACAGGAAGCCCCAAATTTACAAGTCCAAAAGAATTGGGCCATTATACATCTAGCCATCAAACAGCCCCAAAACACCAACTAAAAGATGCCATTGCATCTTATTCTCGGCCATCCGAGAATTGAAAGTAACTGACGTCTTCTACAAAGTCTTCTAACTCATCCTGAAAGACGTCATCATCCAGAGTACCTGTTTCTACATTAGAGTCTGGTTGGTGTTTTGTCAAAACACCACCCAGGATTGAGGGGGTGAGTAATCAACTCAATGCTTCTATAATTCTAAGTTCAACAATCAATCAAGCATACAAGAATCAAGCATAGGTAATGAGCAAACAAAACATACAAGAATCCTAGATTAGTTGTATTAATGCATGAATGTTATGAATTCGCACACAATGCATGTCCCAGGCAGTCACAACAGAATCCACATTGATACACTATTCCTTCCAATTATAAATCAGATACACATAATGCAATTATGAAAGCTATCACCAATGCCCTCGCCTTTCAAACAGTCAGCTAGTCACTGAGATTGTCGATGACATGTATGCATGTTTAGTTCGGCCTTTATTAATATAAATTTCATTCAGCAAGATTGGTGATGCTGAATTACTAATGTCATACAGTAGGTCCTGAACAGGACCATCTGGCTCCCGACGGTGCGATTGTCTATCATCGCCAGTAGCCCACAAATCCCTTCTCCAACTTCTAATACATTTAGAATACAAGAACATTCTATTCAAATAAGTACCTCAACTATTTCAGATTTACCCAAAACAGGCCGGCATCCTCACAATAGCTTATGGTCACTACGGGGAGGCTCAATGCCACAGCGTAGGCCGACGGCACGAACACGGTGTCCCATACCACCAAGCCCGGCCCAAGGAGATATAGTAGGGTCGTGTCGCACGTACATTTATAAATTAGACAACTTCATCTAATGACATTAGTATTTCAGATTCTGGAAGAGTCATTCAATACAATCTATCTACCACACAACATTTCTTGGCTTTGGATATGTCCGTTTGATACAAGGAGAACATTGACCAAACCGGCATTGGGCACAAATGACCCGTGTAGTCCAGACTACTGTCGATCGATCAAGTTCACCCCGTCAACCAGCCAATCCTGAATATCCAATCCAACTAGGATACCCACATTAATCGATTGGCCCCTTCTCCGATGACAAACAGTACATGTGCGATAACATAAAATTATGCATATCATATACAAATTCCATCATCTCAACGAATTCCACAAATCAGTTATAACAGTTGAGTCATTTACCCATTTCATCGAACACTAAAGCAATGAAACACAAATTCCATCACCTCAACGAATTCCACAAATCAGATATAACAGTTGAGTCATTTACCCATTTCATCGAACACTAAAGCCATGAAACACAAATTCCATCACCTCAACGAATTCCACAAATCAGATATAACAGTTGAGTCATTTACCTATTTCATCGAACACTAAAGCCATGAAACACAAATTTCATCACCTCAACGAATTCCACAAATCAGATATAACATTTGAGTCATTTACCCATTTCATCGAACACTAAAGCCATGAAACACAAATTCCATCACCTCAACGAATTCCACAAATCAGATATAACAGTTGAGTCATTTACCCATTTCATCGAACACTAAAGCCATGAAACACACATGCATGTTGTATAATAATACTGAGATAAACAATCAGATATAGTAATCCAAAGTCCTACACTATGACTGCAAGAATCATTGTCTAATACCCTTTAGGAATGATAAATAGAAGATTTGAAGTATAGCCCGCACCTTAAGGTCTAGGGTTCCTCGTTCGTCCAATGGTCTAGGGTTAGGGTTAAGGAGAATCAGCTATTCCTACAAGAAAACACAATTAGGATGAGATTTTCAGTCTCAAACCTAAGATAGCTTGGAGTTAAAAGGTAGGGTTCGATTCTTACCTCCAATCGCAAAAGGAACCACTCCAGCGACGGGAACGACAAGCTAGAGCAGCCTCCTACTCCAAGAGGAAAGGAAGAAGGACATCTTCAATCTCCTTTCTTCTTGTTCTCTCAATTTCTCTCTCTTTCTCTCTCTTCCTCTCCCTCAATTTCTCTCTCTTTCTCTCTCTTCCAAACCTAAATTCCCAATTCGATTTGGGGAGAAATCTCAGCAAGTGTTTTATATAAATGAGGGAAATTAGTCCAAATGGCCTTATAAGAATTAGTTGCTAGTTTTATGACCCAGGTGAAATAAATGTTTTATATCTATAGCCCTCCTGTAGACACCCCACCTTCGGCTACACTGTTGGTAGAGATAGCTGGTTGAACGGAGGACCATACCCCCAAATCCCAAGTCCAAACTCAGCCAAACTCACCCTTGTAAGCCCCATTCCATAGCCCAGTTCAAGCCTGAACCCAGTCAACCCAGTCCTAAAAATCACCCTGAAAACCCCCCCATAAAAAAGGCCAGTCAAAAAATCCCAAAAAAAAGTCAAACTCACTGAGTCAACTCGCTGAGTTAACCCGCTGAGTCAACCCGTCGAGTCAACACGTCGAGTCAAAACACCGAGTCAACCCGTCGAGTTAACCCGTCGAGTCAAACCACCGAGTCGACCCGCTGAGTCAACTCACTGAGTCGACCAGCGAGTCCAACAGCAGCCCCGAGGGAACGGCCGTACTCGCTGGAAACCGAGGAGCGGCCGTACGGGCGGCCCATGGCAGGCCGCCCGGACAAAATTACGGGTTCTGCCACTCCTCGCTGCTATAAATACCCCCCTCCCCTTCTCATTTCAACAAATCAAAAAGAAGCCATTCGAAGTCCAGCCAGTCCGAGAGCTCTGAGTCCATCTCTCCACCCTTTAGCCCATTTTTCCACCAAGGAGAGCCCGAGTGAGGAGAGTCTAACCCAGGTCCAGCCCAGCCTGACCACTGGTCCAAGCCTCCCAAGCCATCCAAGTCTTGATCCAACCACTCGAAGCCAACCCTTGCGACACCTCCGTCCATCCAGCTACTCTTTTTCCAGCATCATCTCATTTGCATCTAGCATAAGTGCAACATTTACTTTTCTTCCAACCCCCCTGCTTCACTACTAGCACCTTGATCCGTCAAGTACACATGCATATGTCTTTATATTAAGCACCTGTCAGTTCGAGCGTATGCTCTGGGCTTGCCCGTTGTTGGAACCTGCCCATCAGAAACTCTTACTGTTCAGACCCGCATTCATGCATCATGTCATACATGAGAATATACGAGGATTAAACTAGACTTTCAAGTATCCGATCGATTCTGTGAAGTAGAGACCGTACTTCGGTACGGGCAGTGTGTGGGGTGCCTAACCTCTTCCCACCCTGTAACCGTGATCCCTTACCTTGAATCTCTGGCCGCAGATCAACAGGAGTCATTTTAGAGGAAGGAATCTTCGGATTCCCTTCTCTAACGTTTCTACGGGGTCTAGCCGACTGTAGATTCGAAGTAACTGGCTAGTGGCGACTCTGGTCTTATATAAATTCATTTAAGCACATCCAGCTCAATACGACAACCAAACGAAGCCCTCGAGAACGAGGCAAGCCAGTGGCACAAGCGGCGATTTCGCACTCACGCATCCTCATCTCCTTCTTTTCCGAAAGGAAAAGGAAAGGGAGAACGACGTCGTGTGGGAGCGCGGAGAAATCGGCGAGGGTCCACAGAATGGCGACTCTGCTGGGGATTAGCTAGTCCCACTAGTCGTGATCCAACTTGAAAACAGAATCCTTCCCGTACTTGAAAGTCATTAATACTCATACAATCTCATCTGCATAGCATTCTACCCAAACCCAAACACAAAAAAAAATAGAAAATTCCAACACCAAAAAAAAAAAAAAATAGAAAATCCCAAAACCCAAAAAGAGTAGAGTACAGTCCTCACCATTGCGCCTCCTCGGGCTCAACGTGTTCGGAGACAGCTTCCCTTCCGCAGCATAATCCGCACTCGGGCTCAGCAAGCCATGTCCGACCACGAAGAAGAAACTCATCACTTCCCTGCTCTCGAAATAGCCGAAGCGCAACCTCCAGCGCAACAGCCCGTTGACAATACGCCAATCATACAAGAATTGGCACAAGGAATGAGAGCAATGCAAGAAATGCTCTTGCAATTCATGCAAGCACAGACCACCGCAGCAGCCAACAATCAGGTTGGCCCAGTTCAGCAAGCTCAGCAGCCATGCCGGGTCCTCCCGGCCTCCAGTTCAAATCAAGCACAACCATCGGAGTCTGCCCAAGACTACCGACAGCAGCCATCTCAGCCCTTCGCTGTGGGGCATCCTTCTCAATATCTTCCTGCGACGACAAGGCCATCTCAGAGCACCTCCGTTGCAGGAACATCCAGTCAGCTTCCAGTCAATCTTGCAAACAACAATCTCAGTAGATCTCAGCATGTCCCCGCCAATGGGATACCTTTTCAATTCCAGCACATCCCCGCCGATGGGATTTCAATTCAATTTCCAGCAACAGGGACAGCACTGGCGAATGCCCACAATGGGGGTCAGTGTCAAGCCCACATCAATCAGCGGACAGTGGCGAATACCCAACAAGGGGGTCACTTCCCAGCATCTCAGCCTCCTGCAAACAGGAGCGCTTTTCAATTCCAGCACATCCCCGCCGATGGGATCCCAGTTAATTTTCAGCAATCTTCAATTCAGCAAAATCCAGTTAATTTCCAGCAATCTTCAATTCAGCAAAATCCAGTCAATTTCCAGCAAGTTCCAGTTCAACCTTCAGTACAGTCTCCAGTTCAGTTACCATCATGTCAAGCACAAGTTCATCAGAATCCAGTTCAGTCATCAAATCAATTTCAGCAACCCGCGGTTGCTTTTCAGCAAGCCCATAGGGTCGAAGACATCGACCACTATGCCGAAGAAGAACGTGCCTTACTCCAGGAGGCACCAGTCGCTCGAACAGATCACTCAGGACTGGACGAGTTGCGGGAGCAGTTCCAGATCTTGCAAAATCAGCTTCAGCGACAACAAGGAATCGACTTACCTTCGACCAAGTTTAGAGACTTGTGTCCTTTCCCAGATGCTCGGGTACCTCAAAACTTTGAGGTTCCAAAGTTCAAAAGATACGACGGCAGCGGTTGTCCCACAGCACATCTCAAGGCCTTCTGTGGAGAGCTGAGTGCAATCTCAGGAAACGAAGGGGCCCTCATTCGATTGTTCCAAAAATCTCTGAAGGGCGATGCCCTAGATTGGTACACTTCATTGGACTGCCACCGCATCAGAACATGGGAACAGCTCTCCCAGGCTTTCGTCGACAGATTCGCATATAATCTCAACATGGCACCCAGAAGAGCCGACCTCGCAGCACTCAGGCAAAGGAGTGATGAAACACTATCAGCTTATGTGGGACGTTGGCGAGCTATGGCAGCCAGAATGCGGACACCCATCGACGACGAAGAACAAATCTCCATGATTGTTCATTCAACATACCCAGGCATATCCGGGTATCTCATCTCGCATCCATATGCGAATTTCTCACAATTGATCCGTGCTGGAGAGCAAGTTGAAGCAGGAATCCGGGCCGGGACGATCTCCCCATGGCCTCATCAAGCCACTCCAGTCAAGAGGAACAGAGTGGAAGGAAGACCTATCGGGCACGGGAATGGAAACCGCAATGGTTCTCCTCCCCGCCCAACAGAGGTAAACAACATCAACACCGCTGCCCAAGGAAATCAACGTGCTCCCCCACAAGGACGTCAACAGTATCAGCAGAATCAAGTTCAGCATCAGCCTCAGCGATATCAGCCACAACCGAATCCTCAGCCACAGCCACCTCGACAACAGCAGCAGTTCAGGGGAAATGGCCAATACTCATACCAGAACAGGCAGAATTACAGGGAGTTCAGGAAGTTCACTCCACTCAGTCAACCACTTAGTCAAATCATGACTACGCTGGTACAAAAGCAGTTACTCACTCTGATGACACCTAGGCCTCCGCCTCATCCTCTGCCTCCAAATTACCAAGAAAATGAGTACTGTGCCTACCATCAAGGGCGTGGCCACGCCACTGACCGATGCTATACTTTGAAGAATGCCATACAGGATCTGATCGACGACCGAAAGATCGTCATCTCGGTTCCTGGAACTTCTCCAGCAGCTTCCACCAACATCCTTCAGAATCCTCTACCTCAGCATCCAACGGACCCCAGTTCGTCTCGTGGCCCTGCCGTCAATAGTATAGAAGAAGGGGACCATATCGATCGCTTCTTCTCCCCTATTCAGTCCATTCATACCTACACCTATGAGCCAACAAATCCTCCTCCAGTCTTGCAAGGGGCAAGTCCCTTTCTTCCTTCAGTCTCCGAGCCAGTAGTGCTTGAAGGAGCACCTCCATATGATATACCAGTTGTTCAAGGGGCACCTTACAACCATTCAAGCTGGGAACCAGTCGTCCTGGAAGGAGCACAATCATACATTGAGCCCACATATGAACCTGTCATCTTGCAAGGGGCAACTCCAGAACAATTCAATCCGCAATGGAAGGATTATACTCATCAACAGCAAGAGCCTGTTGTCTTGGAAGGATCTCTTCCAGTCAAGCCTGTCATATTGCAAGGGGCAAGTCCCGGAGGCATATCAATCACGCTACGGCAGCTCGGACGAACAGAGAAACCTCCTGGCATATCAAGAGGACCAGTATTCATTCCATGGGAGCCTCCCGCCCCAGGAACAGTCAAGCCAGGACCACGACCTTATGTGGTCTATGAAGACAAGCCTCGATACTACCCCTTCAGCACAGGCAACAATGTAGTCCTCAAGGCAAAAGCTCCATACGAGGAAGATCTGGTACCCACAACGGCACCGTTGCAAGAACCGGTGGTCCTAGAAGGCAAAAGGGAGGAAAACTACAAAGAGGTTCCATGGCACTATCCAGAATGTGCGGAAGTGGGGAACATGAATCCCAATGGGCGTTGCATCCGAAGAGATAATCAGAATAGAGGAGATACCAAAGGCGCTCTCTCAGGCCTCAGCAACAAAAATGAAGCCGCATACGATGTGGCGACTCAGCTCAAGTCAATCCCTGCACAAATCTCAGTATGGGAGCTACTCTGCACATCTCGCATACACCGAGAAATGTTTGCCAAAACCTTGAACGATGCTCATGTCTCCTCCGATACGGCACCAGAAATGATAGCTTTGATGATTGGACAACTCCTGGCTCCGCGCGCCATCACCTTCACAGATAATGAGTTGCCACCAGAAGGACGCGATCATGGGCGATCCCTCAACATAGCCTTACGATACAAGGACCTTTGTGTCCCGCTGGTCCTTATCGATAATGGCTCAAGCCTAAATGTCTGCCCACTCAAGACTGCGGAACGTTTGGGAATCAGTCCCTCTTCATTTCGACCCAGCACCATATGTGTCAGAGCATTCGACAACACCCGCCGATCAGTGGAAGGGGAAGTCGACATAGAGGTACAGATAGGCCCGGAAGTCTCCACCATCACATTCCAAATCTTGGATATATCAGCCTCTTTCAACATGTTGCTCGGACGGCCGTGGCTGCACAAGGTTGGAGCTGTGCCATCAACCTTACATCAACGGGTGAAGTACATCTGTGGAAATCAAGTGATCTCTATCCACGCAGAGAAGGAGCTCATCATTCCTTCTAATGCTGCTGCCACTGAACCAGACATCCCGGTCATCGATATCCAGCACTCTGAAGAAGACATCCCGTTTCACAGTTTCGAATTCGAGACTGTAAACTCTATCGCCAATCCAGAACCGATAAGGGTGGACCGTGTCTTTTCACCGGCAGAGCGTCTGAGCCTCAAATATCGAATGAAGAACCACTTCAAGTCCAGAAAGGTACCACTGGTATATAACCAACGCAAGTGGGGACTCGGATACAGGGCAACCTTCATAGACAAGAGAAGGAAGAAATTTCGGTGCTCACCCATCCAATTCGTCAAGCCAGGAGAACCTTGCAAAGATCCAGGAGGGAATCAACCGGCTGCACTACACAAAGGCCTCCCGATGAGCCTAGTTTGGGCTACGTGGCCCCCCATTCGATGGGATCAGATTCTCGAACCCTCTAAGCCTCCAGAAGAAGGAGGAAATGATGAAGACGAAGAAGGAAGACAAATACAGCAGCTTCAGGACCAGGTTACTCTGACACCTGCTCCCAACCAGGGGCACAACTTGCCCACCTCTCTCAACCAGGGGCACAACCTGCCCACTTCAATCAACCAGGGGCACAACCTGCCCACTTCAATCAGTCAGGGGCACAACCTGCCCACTTCAAACAGCCAGGGGCACAACCTGCCCACTTCAATCAGCAAGGGGCACGACTCGCCCATCTCATCACCAATTAGCAAGGGGCACGACTTGCCCATCTCTGCAAAGTCAACATCATCAATCATCAGCCAGGGGCAGAAGCAGCCCATCCATTGGACCAAGAAAGGGAAATGGCCAGCCCTAGATTGGTCTGATGTCCAGGTTCCAAACTTGTGCCTCACCGTGGAACCAGACGAACTGCAATGCGAGGTAAGTGATCCGGGAGGGACTGAGTACGACTCAGATCTCGAACCCGACCAGCAAGAAGTTATGGTCATTGGGCCAGACCATGATTCTTCACCCAAATCATCAACCCCCACCTCTTCAGAGGAGGAAGTGTGGGGTCCTGAATGGTCATCCGTTCCCCTAACTTTTGAATCAGCCAAAGAGCCATCTGAGGGCTCTGGCTTCCAAAAAAAAACGCCTGTTTAGGCAGCGACCGGAACTTTGGAACAAGTTGGGATCAATCATGGTCTGCAATGCCCGCTTGTTCAAAGTCCCATGAATTTCGAAAATCCAAAAAAATAAAAAACTTTCAAAAACCAAAAACATCTATCATTTCAATTTCAGAAAAATCTCAAAAACCAAAAAATATTTCTTTTCCTGCATTCAATAGTGTGCCAAGTTCGTCTAAAGAGTCGCATGAGTTTGAAGTCGAATCATATGATTTCGACATCGAATTAGACTTCGAGCTCATGGGTCTGGACGAAGCTCGGGACGAGGAAGATGATGATCCAGCTCCCGAACTAGAGGATTTCCTCAAAAAGTTCGAATCTAAAGCCAATGTTGTAGCCGATGATTTCGAGATAGTAAACTTGGGGACGCCTGAGATCCCTAAGGAAGTACGCATTGGAAAATCGTTGCCACCTGAGATGAAACAGAAAATGATAGAGTTCCTAGCTCCAAGATTGTCCAACTTCGCGTTCTCATATGAAGACATGCCGGGGCTCGATGAAGAGCTCGTTGTACACCATCTGCCAACCAAGGCAGATATGAAGCCCGTGAAGCAAAAACTCCGAAGAATGAAGCCAGAATGGGCTCTGAAAGTCCGAGATGAAGTCATCAAGCAGTACAATGCGGGATTCTTGGTAGTCTCCAACTACCCTGAATGGCTCGCCAACATCGTGCCAGTACCGAAGAAGGACGGCAAGGTTCGAATGTGCATCGACTTCCGAGATCTCAACAAAGCCAGTCCAAAAGATGACTTCCCTTTGCCACATATCGACACTCTAGTCGACAACACTGCAGGATACAAGATCTTCTCATTCATGGACGGGTTCTCAGGTTACAATCAGATCAAGATGGCCGTCGAAGATCGTGAGAAGACAGCATTTATCACTCCCTGGGGAACCTTCTGTTACAGGGTAATGCCGTTCGGTCTGAAGAACGCAGGAGCAACATATCAGCGAGCAATGACAGCACTATTCCACGACATGATGAACAAAGAGCTCGAAGTATATGTGGACGACATGATCGTCAAATCTCGCACAATTGAAGGACACTTTGAAGATCTGAAGAAGTTATTCAACAGATTAGAAAAGTACAAGCTTCGCCTCAACCCTCAGAAATGTGTCTTCGGTGCAATGGGAGGTAAGCTCCTCGGCTTTATGGTGAGCGAAGATGGCATCAGGGTCGACGAGACCAAAACCAGAGCAATCATCGAGATGCCCCCTCCTAGAACAGAGAAAGAAATTCGTGGCTTCCTCGGCAGAATTCAATACATCAGTCGCTTCATCGCACAGCTCACACCTATCTGTGAGCCCATATTCAAGCTCCTTCGGAAGAACGTCCCAAAAGAATGGAATGATGATTGCCAAGTCGCCTTCGACCGCATCAAGAAGTATCTCATGAATCCTCCAGTCCTAGTGCCGCCCACTCCTGGACGACCACTATTGTTATACATCTCGGTAGCAGCAGAAGCCATTGGCTGTGTCCTCGGCCAACACGACGAGACCGGGAAGAAGGAACAAGCAATATATTATTTGAGTCGAAAGTTCACCGACTACGAGACCAGGTATTCCCCGATCGAGAAGACTTGCCTCGCCCTAGTCTGGGCAACTCAGCGACTCCGTCAATACATGATTGCATTCCCTATTCTCCTCCTCGCTCACATGGATCCGCTCAAGTACCTGTTCGAGAAGCCAGCACTCACTGGAAGGATAGCTAAATGGCAGCTACTCTTGTCTGAGTTCGACATCACCTATGTCACTCAAAAGGCAATCAAGGGACAGGCCCTCGCCGATCATCTTGCGGCTCACTCTCTCCTGGACTATCAGCCGCTCAAGACATTCTTCCCTGATGAAGATCTCTTGCTCATTGAAGAAGAAGAAAAGAAGAAGAAAGATGAATGGACGTTATTCTTCGACGGCGCAGCAAATTCTAAAGGGAGCGGTATTGGAGCAATCCTCTACTCTCCAGATGATGTCCCTATTCCTATCTCAAGGCGCATAGCATTCGAGTGCACTAACAACATGGCAGAGTATGAAGCATGCATCGCTGGCTTAAGGGAAGCCATAATCTTGGGCGTCAAGAAGCTACGAGTATTTGGAGACTCACAGCTTATCATCAATCAGACCAATGGCGAATGGAAGACCAAAGACGAGAAGTTGATACCATATCATGTGTATCTTGACAATCTGATCGAAGAATTCAAGGAAATCACCTTCTCATACATGCCCAGAGGCAAGAACCAGTTTGCAGATGCTCTCGCCACGCTCGCATCAATGCTCGAGATCCCAAAAGGAGCTTCAGAATGGGAGCTCACAGTCGAAATTCAAGAAGAACCTGCTTTTTGCCTGCAAATAGAAGAAGCCGAAGCTGTCCCTGACAAACCCTGGTATGCCGACATCAAGCAATATCTCGAAACCCAGGAGTATCCAGAATCAGCAACAGCAACAGATCGCCGAACCATCCAACGTTTGGCCGGCCAGTTCACCATCAGTGGCGAAGTTCTCTACAAGCGATCCTATAATCACATCCTCCTCCGATGCGTCGATGAAACAGAAGCTGCAAAGATCATGAAAGAAATACACGAAGGAATCTGTGGCCCACACATGAATGGGCACATGATGGCAAAGAAGATTCTACGACTCGGTTACTACTGGCTCACCATGGAGACAGACTGTTGCAAGCACGTCAGAAAATGCTTCAAGTGTCAAGAGCATGCGAATCAAATCCATGCCCCATCATCAGAGTTATACAACCTGACCACCCCCTGGCCCTTCTCCATGTGGGGACTCGACATCATCGGCAAGATCAGTCCCAAAGCATCAAATGGTCACGAGTACATACTTGTGGCAGTCGACTACTTCACCAAGTGGGTAGAGGCAGCCTCATACACCACGATTGCAGCATCTCAAGTGATCAAATTCATGAAGAACAACATCATATGCCGGTATGGAATCCCTAATGCCATCATCACAGATAATGGGACCCCGTTCGTCAACAAGAAGATGGATGACTTCCTCAGCAAGTTCAAGATCCAACGTCATCGATCAAGCCCCTACCGTCCCCAGATGAATGGTGGGGTAGAAGCCGCAAACAAGACAATCGTCAGGATACTCGAGAAGATGGTCGTGACCTATCGAGATTGGTCAGATATGCTCCCATATGCACTTTGGGCCTATCGAACGTCTGTACGGTCTGCTACGGGCGTTACTCCTTTCGAGCTTACTTATGGAATGGAAGCAGTTCTACCAGTCGAAGTGGAAATACCATCACTTACGGGTGTTACTTAGAAAGCGGAATTGAAGAAGGAGAATGGCAACGGGCCAGATTCGATCAGTTGCAGCTAGCAGATGAGAAACGCATGCGTGCACTAAGTCATTCACAGTGCTATCAGAAAAGGATCGCTCGGGCTTACAACAAGAGAGTCCGAAAAAGGAGCTTCAAGGTAGGCGACATGGTCATGAAGAAGATTCTACCGTCGCACCTTCCAGATCCCAGAGGAAAGTTCAAACCCTCGTGGGACGGGCCACTGATCATCAGAGAAGTACTTCCTGGAGGCGCCCTCAGACTCACCAGCATGAGAGGGGTGGATCTTCCTGAGCCAACCAACGCCGACAACGTGAAGATCTTTCACGGGTAAGTTATTCTGACCTTATCAAGAGTTACTTTAATAGAGCTGAAGTCAAGGGGTCGAAGCTAAGATCTCTGAGAAATCATTCCCGTCCACCAACAAGTGTTTCAAATAAGGGGACTCCAAAAGAGAAAAATACAAAAAAAAAAAGAGAGGGGGGGATTCAAAAAGGACAAAAAAAAAGAGAGAGAAAAAGAATGCAAAAGAAAAAGAAAAAGAAAAGAAAAGAAGAAAAGAGAAAGAAAAAGGGAAGCCAAAGCAAGGCACCCAAGAAAAAAATCAACCCAAGAAGAAACACAGTCATCCATCCATCCATCTCAGAGGGGTCTTTAGCAAAGACCGACAGCTCTATTATCGTAACTCAGGATAAGGCTGAAGGACTGCCATCGGCCGGCAACGACGGATTCCCGACCTCTAGCCGCCGCAGTTATCCAGAGATCCAGAAAAGAAAAAAAAAAAAGAGAAAAAGAAAATGTGTGCCTAAACAAAGAGGGCGGAGTGAAAACCCGAAAGGGCGCTCCGAGTAAAAACAGTGGGCATACAGCGGACTTGGTGAAAACCTGAAAGGGCGCCAAGGGTAAAAACAGTACAGCTGCTAAGGGGCAGGCAAGACCAAATACCCGGGACGTGGTGAAAACCTGAAAGGGCGCCACGGGCAAAAATGACGGGAAAAAGCCGGCTGTGGTGAAAACTCGAAAGAGCACTACAGGCAAAAATGGCTCAAAATAAAAAAAAAAAAAAGAAAAAAAAAAAAAAGAGAAAAATAAAGTGCAGGTACCAAGAAAGCAGACGGTCCAGATCAGTTCAAGCGGTTACAGTTCAAGAACAAGAAGAAGCGCAGTCAGGAACGAAGAGCTCTACAAGTTCTGACAATCTCAGGAGGCAACAGTTTCCGTTGTCTACATCTCTAGGGAACCAAAGGAACACACAAGTCAAATCTCGAGACATCGGTCAAATCATTGACCGAGCCCCAGTTCTGATTCCTATATCCTGACACAAAGTCCAGACACACTCACAAGACAACTCATGGCACAGTAGATTTTCAAACAGTTTTTTCTCTTTTCAATTAAATGCATTATATTTCTCTTACACATATCATCTTTTTCAAAAATACAAAAAAATGCATCATCATCAATCATATATGCAAAAATTAGTGTGCAGGTGGCCAACACAATCAATCTCTACCCTCCTCCTCGGCCACATCAGGTGAGTCCTCTGACTCATAAAAAGATAGTCTCGCTCTCAACCTGCTCACTTCCATACGCAGGTAATGCGCCTCATCGCGCTCAATGGTACGGATCGCTATCTCCTCATCAGACAATCTCTGATCGGCAGCCAATCTCCTCGACATCATCTCGCAATGATACCGAAGTGCAGAGATCTCAGACAGCAGATGGCCATGAGTGGCCAAAAGGAAGCCAGGATCGACAAAAGGGCGCCCCTCAAAAGGTTCATATGAACCAGATGAAGAGCCAGCATCTCCAAGAATATCCTGCTCATCCTCATCAGCAGTCTGGTGCCAACAAGGGATACGTCGATACAAAGACTGCTCCGCAACCCAGTACTGATATGGGGCGGTCGCCATCGGAAAAGTCCGCAGCTCAAATCCCAACAAATCAGCTGTCAAATAACCCGCCCAGGAACAATCAATCCGGGTCCTGAAGTCAGAAGATCTAGAGGGGAGTACTCGACGCCCGATACCCGTGAAAGCAAAATGAGGAACATCCTACTCATACCCAAACTGCCGCAGGAGCCGGATCGGATGGTAAGAAAAGTAGGATCGAAAGCCTACCAACATCAGAGGATGGCGGTGTGCATCGCAAAGCACTGGAGGAAGTGAAAGCCAAGATGACTCCCAACGAATGTTCCAGTCACGAAGTTCAGCAAACATCCTACGATACAAGGGCTCGCTCATCCTAGCCGTATGCGGGAGGAACTCGATGATATAACGCATAATGTCAGAGCTAGGGATGCCAGGAAGAGGTACAGGAACGGTCAGAGAAAGACGCTCCCATAGCCATACCTGATCACAGAAAGCAAAAGAAGTTCAGCTAGAGCAAAATAATTCCTAGCAAAGCAAGAAGAAAAAAGGTGTAGAAAAGATACCTGAAGGAAAGCACAACAGCCGCGAAGGACACGAGTGCGGCCTAGGGCACAGTCGGTCAGCCCATCAAATAGCTCGGCCAAGACGAGAGAAATGATCCCCTGCCGACGGACAGCTCGGCTCATCACCTCAAAAAGCAAAGGAGTCTGGGACCTGCGCCATCCCGAGAACAGCACCTCAGCGATCAAACAGAACATCAATGCGTTCCGAGCAAAGGTGGAACCAGCCGTACTCTGAGGACCCGAAAAAAGATCATACAGCAAGTCCAAAGAGAACACTACAGCATCCTGGCCACTAGCTGCAGGTCGAACAAGATAAGGGATCCCAAACCAGTTCTGCGGTGTAGCAGTCTTCGGCGATGTCTTCGGCGAAAAGTACTGAGCATAATCCAAGGGTAAGCCTGTCAAGCGTGCAAGCTCCTCCAAAGAAGGCCCCATCTCCATATCATTGAACGCAAACAAGTTCAACGAAGGGACCCAGTCAATCAAGGCAGCTCCGAGCATCCTCCAGTCAATGTCAACTCTAGCCATATGAATCAGACTGCCAAAGCCATAAGACTCCAAATCTCGAATCTCATAAGCTGACAAGCTGTCAAGCCAAGCAAGCAGTCGTGGCGAGCAAGAAGAACGAGGAAGCAGCTGACAAGTCCTCACCGGAATCCCCTCCAGCACAAAAGGCCCAGAAATCGAGGACAACTCATCGAAGATCGGAAGGTCAACAGGCGAAGGAGAAGGAAAAGCTGGAACCTCTGCCGACTCGACAGCCCCTGACCTGTCCTCAGTGGCGGCTATGTCTGATATAGTCGCATCGCCATCTGAAACTGTCATAATCTCAGCTGCATGAGAAGACTCGCCCACCTCATGAACAGAATGCGCAAAGGACCAATGATCAAAGGAAGGACAATGCCCCCAACCAAAAGGACTATCGGTGAAGATCACACCGCACATCGTGGCATCCTGACCAATCTGACCGTCAAAGAATACATCTGAACCATCCAAAGGGGTCCCGGCAACCCCGATCAAAGAATCAACGGTCAGATCTGGACCTGCGGCCCCCTCCAACAGAAAATCATGAATCCAATCATCATCCCGACCGATCAAAGGGATCATCGAGGCATCCACACCATCCATCATTAGGGGGACATCATCAATGATCACATCAAGTCCACCCAAGCAAGTATACCGCACATCTCGGCCCTCATCCAGAGCATCCAAACCGTCAAAGGTACCATCTGAGCCATCCATACCATCCAGACATGAGATCAGCCCATCTATGTCCCTCATAGTCCCATCACCACCGTCCATCACATCATCCATGGGGCCCACACTCAAGGGATGCATAGCCTCACCTATGTCCCATCCCATCATCCCATCTATACCATCCATTTCTCCCATGATGAAGGTCCCATTCAAATCTGAAACCCAGCCATCCCACCATTAATGGAGCCATTCAAAACTCCACCAACCACCATCCCTAGCCCCTCATCAATGCCCCCTCTTAATGCCCCATCTACCCCATCCATTAAAGGCATTTCCCCATTATCAAAGCTCAATTGAAAATCTGAAGTGTGGGACCCACCTTGGACAGCCCCCACAGCCCCCAAATCTCCACCATCCATTGCCCAGAAAGGACAAACCAAGAAAGAGACAAAAGGAGAAAGGAAGATGAGACAAGAAGAAGATTCATGGCTGGAATCGAACGGTCCAGTACAGGGAATGTGGGGACAGCAGCAACAGACAGCAGAAGATGTCCGAACCAGAGCCAGCCCAGGCCGCTCAAGAGGCGAGCTTTGGGCGGCCTGCCCTGGGCCGCCCGTACGGACGCGGTTCCCCTCTCTCCGCGGGATTGGCTCCAGGACTTTTGGTAGGTGAGGCTGACAGTCCACGTCAGCAGATGGCGCTCCGTGGGCCGCCCAAGGCTCCGGTCCACTCCAAATTTCAACTGAAGATGATCAAGATCACACAAAAGGTGCCCCACTGGTCCAATCACGAAGCAATGTGGCCGGAATATGGCTGATCAAGCCAAAGAAGGGGGAAAGTGATCAAGTGGGGGCCACAAGCAATCCAAGCCATTCAAAGACTAGATCATCATGATCTAAACCATTGAAGAACCTACATGAGCCGTCAAATAACAAGATCAAAGGTTTGATCATCACAAGAAGGGCCAGAATCCAAGATCTAATCATCAAGTGGGCTCACAAAGCCAAATCAAGTGATCAGAGACGTTCAAGCCATCATCCACACCATGAGAAGCATTCCTAGCCTCACGAATCATCAAAAAGAAGTGCCCCAAAGTAAAGCTAAGGTCTCAAATGGACCCACAGGGCCAAATCCATCAATCTGAACCATTCAAGGGCCAAATCATCAAGATCCAAACCATTGGAAAGCTTACACAAGTCATGGAGTGGCAAGATCAAAAGTCCAATCATCAAAAGAAGGGCTAGAATCCAAGATCCAATCATCAAGTGAGCCCGCAGGGCCTAATCAAGCAATCTGAACCATTCAAGTCATCACCCATGCAGCTATGCAGTCTCAAATCATGAAGGAATGAGCCAAGAGTCAAAGCATCCAGACATCACCAAGGAATTTGAGAGAAATCAAAGCCTGTATATTCATCCAAAGAGCTTGATACAAAAAGGGACAAAAACAAAAGTACAAGGCCATATAAAGCAGAGCCAGCTACAAGTCACCAACATAATCATCATCGCCCCTCCTCGCGTCCCGCTCCCGACGATAAAGATCCATCAAAGGAGCAGTCACTGAACCTCCAGCATACCTGCGACGGCCACCTGGAACATAAAGCGAAGGAAGCAAAGGCCCCTGGCCAAATAGCAGATACCACTCGTCATAATCACGATCCGGGATCGTGAAACGGAAGCCAGGCTGGCCCACCAGAGCCTCAACTCTCTCATCAGCTGGCATCCGAGCAGCTGGAGGAGGTGCAGAACAGGGGACCCGAGCTACCCCAGTGACTTGCCGAAGCAATCTCTCTCCCAAGTACCATTGGAAGGACTCAGCGTCAGAAAGCATAATACGGAGACATGAAGCATCATATGCCTCCACGCGCTGGGGTGTGTAGTAGAGAGGGAAACTAGCGTACGGCATCCGGGCAAACTGCAGCAGAAGAGGTTACCACGATCAGTTACAAGTACAGTACAAGGACAAAGACAAGCAAGATACTTACGTCCTCAACGGTCAGCCCGTCTATATCAGCACGCCAATTATCCCCGGGAACTCGGGAGTTTCGCTGACGATTCTGCTGATGCCAGTACATGTGGCGATACTGAGCGGGTTCAATGTCATCTCGCATCCTCGGCGCAAGATGCGGAAAATGGTCATAAAAGCAGGTCTGGATGAAAGTACATTTAATGATCAGAGAGAGAAAGGAGGCAAACGGCTCCAAAGAGGATGAAAGAAGAGGTACCTCAACAACAGGCCAGAAGCCTGTGAAGGACCGGCTATGCCGACAGGTCTTGTCCAGACCTTGAAAGAGACGAGTCAGGATGGCCCCATTCCAGTTATAGGGGTGATGAAGATCCTCGACTAAACGAAGAAATTTAGGATCAACTCTCTCATTCGCATGGCAAAAAAGAAAGGATCCAAAAGCATAGGTGATCATGGCCCGCCCTTTATGGAGGGCCTCTCGCTCGGTGGTAGGGACGACGGAAGCAAAATTGTTGTAAAACCATCGCATCTTCACTTGATGGCCTTGGAATTCACCCTCAGGAGGGACGTCACCGACAAGCCGCAGCCAATCAGTGGAAGAGAGGGGAGCTAAAGAGCTAACTTGAGGGACAATTGCCCCATGAAATGGGAAACCTATCTGCATATAAATGTCCAAAGGGGTTATTCCCCATTCTCCACAAGGGAGCTGGAAGGTGTGGGTCTCATCCCGCCACCTCTCACAAAGGGCCGCAAGCATCATACGGTTGGCGTCGTTGTTATGGAAGCGTAGGGTGAGGAGGCCAGCAAAAGGAGTACCATCTAGTACTCGCTCAAGCAAGGGCTGTGGCTCCTTCATCCAATTGTCCCAGCGATCCCTGGTACCTCGACCCTTGATAGCAGGAAGAGGTTGATGCTCCATAGCTAGGGAACACATGTGGTCCCCTCGGCGGACAATGAAAGCAGGATCATCCTCGTCAACCACTTGGTGGCCCCTAGTACCATCCGCCATGGAATCCTACAAGCTTGGCAAGGTAAGTCCCTATCCTTTACCCATTAAAATCCAAATTCTCATCCAAGAAACCCATGGGATTGGACTCACATTCAAATGCAAAATCTAAAGTCCAACTCCATGTGTCACTTAGGATATGTGGTGGGCCCATTGGAAAAAGTAAGGCCTGCCTTAAAGAAGGTGGCATGGCATGCCTCAGGTAAGAAAAGTCCATCATCCAAGGACACATTTTGGACAACAAATGCACTCAAGTGCCATGAAATCAACTAAGGATGAGAGTCCTACTGCACATAAGAAGTTCCTCTTCAAAGTCCACATGTGGCCAAGGATTGACTCACTTTTATGCCAAGGTCATGATTCTCACTTAGGATGTCTCCATCTTTTTACACATATGCATGGACAAGTGGGGAATAGAAAAGAAACGGGCCCCCAAGAGCAACCCAAATGCCTCATCTCAATGGATTGGAGAGAGCACATAGCCCACTTGAAAAACATGAGGACCCATTCATGGGTTAACCATGGGCAACCTTATGTGCCTCATCTTGATGAAAGTTTTGACCATGAGAATACAACAAGGATCTCTACCCATAAACATATGAATCAAAGAAGCTAAGGGTAGAAAGTTGATGCACATAGCCCACATGAAGAATCAAGGTTGAAAATGCCCATGAAAAGGCAAATTTGGGCCACTTATGTGCACCAATTTGTTCGCCAAAAAGGGAGACCATTTGAGCACAAAAGAGCATGGCTTGATGAGTCACCCAACCATCATGAAAATGGATAAGAATGTTACACATAGCCCACTTGAATATCAAAATCCAAAATGTCCCAAGGCATGGGACAAAAATGGGCAACTTATGGGTATCATTCTTTCCTACAAATGAAAAGAAAAACCACTCATACTTGAGAATGATGGTGGATGACCCACCAAGCCCCCAAAGAAAAGATCAAGGAGCCAGGGTTGTATGGATAGCTCACTTGAGAATCATCCATTTGAGGTTGATAACATCTAAGGGAAACTCTTGAGAATCACATTCCTACCACAAAGGAAGCCATTTGAACTTAGTGAGATTGTGGGAACAACTCACTCATGGGACTTGTAGATGGTCAAGTAACTCAAGTCCTCCATCCATCAAGAGAGAAAGCATGAAAAGAAAAAGCCTACATGAACAAAGTGTAGTGTGGCACACATGGTTCAAAGAAGTGCCCAAGTTTCAATGAAGGCCCAAAAGCCCATCCACATGAAAAACTCCAAAGAGCCCACCACACTTTGTGCAAAGATGTACATCATAATCAAAGAAATAGTGGAAGACTTGGGCTACTTGTCCATATAAGGCCCAACTAGGAAAACTAGCCCACTTGAGATCCAAAATGAAGAATGGGCTAGTCACCTTGATCCATACACATGTGAAGAAAGACGGGGTCACCCAAAGTGAGCCCCATGAGCTCAAAACTTGAGATGGGCCCTACCATGCCCATGGGCCCAAATCTTGAAAAGAAGAGGGAAAAGAAAGGATAAGTTCCAAAGGAAAAATGACAAAGGCAAGAAAGCATGAGGGAGCCCAAAATGAAGCATTGGGCCCATCAAATACACCAAGGGCCATGACTTCACTTTGAGTCCATTTGATACACATGAAAAGAGGCCCAACTCCCATGAAAAAGATAGAGTATTTTGCCATGCACACTTGATGACATGGCAAAATTACTCCTTACATGCACATGGAGGGAGTGTGAAAAAGGAAAAAATGATGAAGTGGAGAGCTTGCAATGTCCTTCTCCATGCACCACCTTTGAAAGACTTGAGATCTAAGAAAAGATCAAGAATGCTTGGGCCCACCTTCACACCCCTTTGAATAGCTACATGAAAAAGAAAAAGGATCATGAGAGGAGACAATGAAGATGGAAAAGGACAAGAAAGAGAAAGGAAGTGGTCCATACCTTTACCACTCACCAAAGAAGGATCACCTTGCTGTCCCAAGATTTCTCTAAGGCCCACCACTTGAAAAGAGCAAAGGACCACCAAAGAAGAGAGAGGAAACTTGAAGAAAGAAAGAGTATGAGAGAGAGAAGAGAGAGATTGCACGTTTTAGGGGGGGAGGGTGCCCCATGTTATATAGAAAAGGGGAAGGCACCCTTTTACCCAGCCCCCTGAAGAGACCAGGAGGCAGAGACCGGGCGGGCGGCCCATGGGAGGCCGTCCTAGCCTCTACCTAGGTGAAACGACCTCCCTCTCCCTCTCCTTGGGAAGAACTCCTCCTTGGGAAGGGTGGTTGCAAGTGAATCTTGTACCTCCATGTAAGAATGAAGTGATGGAAGAGAATGGTGAGAAAAAAGAGGAAAACTCACCAAAATCTCATCTCATGAGAAATGGGTGAGAAATTGGGTGGATGATGTGGAAAAGTTCCATGGAATTTCCAAGAAAAAGAAAGGAAAATTTGACTTGGTCAAACAATGATCTCAACCATCCAAAGGCATGACCAGATGATCCAAACCATTCCAAGAAGAATCCCAAGAATCTCCGCCCTTGATTACTGTTCACATGTACAGTTTTTGGTCCGAAGACCTTAAACTACGTCGGGACCAAGGTCCCGAGGGATTGTCAATAAAACCGGCATCAGTCTTCTTCAAGAGCTGGTGGCTCCGGATATTTTCAGAAAATCAAAAAAAAATATATACATCACTTTTAAAGTTGTGGTCCGAAGACCTTAAACTACGTCGGGACCAAGGTCCCGAGGGATTGTCAATAAAACCGGCATCAGTCTTCTTCAAGATCTGGTGGCTCCGGATATTTTCAGAAAATCAAAAAAATATATACATCACTTTTAAAGTTGTGGTCCGAAGACCTTAAACTACGTCGGGACCAAGGTCCCGAGGGATTGTCAATAAAACCGGCATCAGTCTTCTTCAAGATCTGGTGGCTCCGGACATTTTCAGAAAACCAAAAAAATATATACATCACTTGTACAGTTTCTGGTCCGAAGACCTTAAACTACGTCGGGATCAAGATCCCGAGGGATTTTTAATAAAAATGGGTATCGATCTCGACCATCAAAATCAGAATCGATGACCCAGAATTTTTTCCAAAAAAAAAGAAAACAAAAAAATGTCTTTCCTCTTTTAAAGTTTTGGGTCCGAAGACCTTAAACTACGTCGGGATCAACGTCCCGAGAGATTCTTAATAAAAACCAACATCGATCCCAGCCTTTCAGGACAAGATCTGATGATCTGGATCATTTCGAAAAAAATAAAAAAAATGTGTTTGCCCCCCCTTTTACTAAGTCTGGGTCCGAAGACCTTAAACTACGTCGGGATCGACATCCCGAGAGATTTCCAATAAAAGCCGGCGTCGGTCTTGTTTGCTCAAGATCAATGACTCCGGACATTTTCAAAAATTATAAAAATATATTACCAGCCCCGCTTTTAAAGTTTTGGTCCGAAGACCTTAAACTACGTCGGGATCGACACCCCGAGAGATTTTCAATAAAAACCGGCATCAGTCTGGATTGTCCATCCGCTGACACCGGACATTTTTCCAAAAACAAAAAAAATGTTTGCCCCTCTTTTGTACAGTTTCATGGTCCGAAGACCTTAAACTACACTGGGATTAATTTCTTGGGGGACCTTTCTCGCTTTCAACTAAAAACCGGCATCGGCCTCGACCGTTGGGATCATGGTTCGATAACCCGGATCATCTCAAAAATACCAAAAATATTTTAAAGCTTTCCATAAAAACCAGTGTCAATCTCGATTACTCGAGTTGAAGTCTGGAACTTTTTCAAAACAAAAAAAATATATACAATATAAAAAAAAAAAAAGTTTTCATCACCAGTTTTGATCCACCAATTTATCCCCAGCGGTCCGAAGACCTTAAACTACACTGGGATTAACTTCTCGGGGGCTTTCTTTCCTAACCTGTTCCAGGCATGGCTGACACTTGATCGTACGGGTGTCTGGAATCTCTTAAACAGGTAAAGGCTGAGGCGGGCAGAACTCCGCAATCCTGTTCGTGTTGAACGCACCGTGATAGACAACCTTGAGTTGGAAGTCGCTGTTGAAGCTGACGGATGTTCCCTGTTCCTAGACCTCATGAAGGGGATTAAGGCTGTTGGGAGGTGAAGCTCACCCTCACGGAATTGTGAGCAACGTAAGACCCCAAACTGGATTGACTAAGGGAAATGTGAGGATGTGGCCCATCTTGTGGCCGAAGGAGTCCGTCGGACGATACGTGGTCTATGTGCATTGCACATGAGGAACAGGCAACTTTGTGGGTGTGTTGACTGAAAACCCTCAAAATCCCCTCATCCGAAGATGTAAAACTACGGCACTTAATTGTGTGAGACTCGTCTTGCTCGCTGACGTAAAATGGATCGGGTGCCTTACCAGCAGTAGAAGCTGGAAGTGGATGGAAATTCCATATCTTTTCCCTGCATTTCAGAAAAATCACAAAATACAAAAACATTGCAAAATCACCTCTTCAAAAATCACAAAAAAATATTTCCATCAAATCAAATATCTGAAAAAATCACAAAAATATTTCCCTTGCTTTCAATCAAATATCTGCAAAAATCACAAAAATATTTCCCTTGCTTTCAATCAAAATATTTCAAAAATCACAAAAATATTTCCTGTGTTTTCAATAACCAATCTCTATCCTGATCGCTCAGGTAAAGATTCGGACCACATATTTATAAAAAAAAAAAAATCACAAAAATTAGCATCCCCAGCACTACAATTCAGGAGTCTTGAACTCCGCTCACTTCACAGTATGGGATGACGGATCCAATCGCCCGCAAATTGGAATCTTGACCAAAACGGGCAACTAAACGCCATCTCAATCACATGTATGCCCAGAAGAACATCTTGAAGTCGGATGATATCCTCGTACATTTTCATTAGTAAAGAAACAGCATCTTGGGACGATGGACCTGATCGACCACGGGTCGGGATCTTGACCAATCCGCTGTCCAAATCTCCGTATCAAAAAGAAAAATCCCCAAGGGAAGCACAACCCTACAAGCAATAATCTCAAAGTTCTCTACACCCATAGCAAAAGCAAAATCATCAAACTGAAAGAGAATGAGCCAAAGCCATGCATTCATCATGCATCTCCATGCATCAGCATCCATCGCATCAATCATCATGTTTACCTGCTTTCAAAATAAAAGTCGGTTAGCTAAAGACCCCACAGGCATCCCTAGTGGAGGCACATGCGAACCAGATTTTCATTTCAAAAAGACAAAAAATATTTTTATTTGCAAATAAAAACCCCACGGAGTATCACTCCCCAGAGTGGGTATCTTTTCAAAAATCCAAAAAATATTTTCTCAGTAGAGCGTTCTGACTCCAACACACCAGGAGATCTTCCATATCTCTAGGTAGGAGCCAACGCAAAAATCAAATAAGATCCGATGTCTCGCGGTTTCCCCGGAGACCATCGGATCCAATGCACTCAAAGTACGGTCGAACTGAGCTCCAGTGTCAGTGCGGTCGTACCGCATGCCAAGATACAAAAAGATGAAAGCCAAAAGGCTCGGTCACAGAAACCATTTGAACAGGTGGAAACGATGAATTGTAACCCAAGTATCCAAATCAGCAGATTGGGTGGAAAGAGTTCACCCGCACATACCTAGGCGTGGATGCCTGAAGTACCTTGACTGAGTCCAAGTCGGCGTAGTAGAATCCCGTAAGACTATCGGACGCAGGGCGTCTAACCACTTTGACAGTCAAGCGAAACAAGTACTCCTGGAGTGATCTGGGAAAACATCAAACATCATACAATCAATCACAGGGTCAGTAACCTCGTAAGACTAACGGACGCAGAGGCTCTGCTGTACCTTTCCGATGTTAGTACCGATCGGGAATGGAAGGGTTGCGATTGGGTACCCAGGTTGCAGCAAACTGCAGGGACAATCGCAACGTTTTCTCCAAACTCTCGCGGTATGTGCAAGTTATCAATTTCCAGACAATCAACTGACTCAGATACAAAGGACAACAAAGATTCCAGACCACAATCAAGGAAAGAATGAATTGCAAACTAAGCACCGAAACCAGCAGATCGGGTGGAAAAGCCCACCCGCACATACCTAGGCGTGGATGCCTGAAGTACCTTGACTGAGTCCAAGTCGGCGTAGTAGAATCCCGTAAGACTATCGGACGCAGGGCGTCTAACCACTTTGACAGTCAAGCGAAACAAGTACTCCTGGAGTGATCTGGGAAAACATCAAACATACAATCAATCACAGGGTCAGTAACCTCGTAAGACTGTCGACGCAGAGGCTCTGCTGTACCTTTCCGATGTTAGTACCGATCGGGAATGGAAGGGTTGCGATTGGGTACCCAGGTTGCAGCAAACTGCAGGGACAATCGCAACGTTTTCTCCAAACTCTCGCGGTATGTGCGAGTGAGCGATCTCCAAACGATCAACTGGCACAGATGCAAAAGCAAGCAAAGATTTCAGAACATGATCTATGAATGACCGGGTCAGAAGTGGGGTGTCCACTCGCTTTGGCATTCGGTTGCACGCAACCTCTGCCAAAGAGGGGCATCTGTAGACACCCCACCTTCGGCTACACTGTTGGTAGAGGTAGCTGGTTGAATGGAGGACCATACCCCCAAATCCCAAGTCCAAACTCAGCCAAACTCACCCTTGTAAGCCCCATTCCATAGCCCAGTTCAAGCCTGAACCCAGTCAACCCAGTCCAGTCAAAAAACCCCCCATAAAAAAGTCCAGTCAAAAAATCCCAAAAAAGTCAAACTCACTGAGTCAACCCGCTGAGTTAACCCGCTGAGTCAACCCGTCGAGTCAACCCGTCGAGTCAAAACACCGAGTCAACCCGTCGAGTCAACCCGTCGAGTCAAACCACTGAGTCGACCCGCTGAGTCAACTCACTGAGTCGACCAGCGAGTCCAACAGCAGCCCCGAGGGAACGGCCGTACTCGCTGGAAACCGAGGAGCGGCCGTACGGGCGGCCTGCCATGGGCCGCCCGGACAAAATTACGGGTTCTGCCACTCCTCGCTGCTATAAATACCCCCCTCCCCTTCTCATTTCAACAAGCCATTTTGAGTCCAGCCAGTCCGAGAGCTCTGAGTCCATCTCTCCACCCTTTAGCCCATTTTTCCACCAAGGAGAGCCCGAGTGAGGAGAGTCTAACCCTGGTCCAGCCCAGCCTGACCACTGGTCCAAGCCTCTCAAGCCATCTAAGTCCTAATCCAGCCACTCGAAGCCAACCCTTGCGACACCTCCGTCCACCCAGCTACTCTTTTTCCAGCATCATCTCATTCGCATCTAGCATAAGTGCAACATTTACTTTTCTTCCAACCCCCCTGCTTCACTACTAGCACCTTGATTACTCAAACACACATGCATATGTCTTTATATTAAGCACCTGTCAGTTCGAGCGTATGCTCTGGGCTTGCCCGTTATTGGAACCTGCCCATCAGAAACTCTTACTGTTCAGACCTGCATTCATGCTTCACCATAAAACACCTTGATCATTCAAGCACACTGCATACGTCTTATATTAAGCACCTGTCAGTTCGAGCGTACGCTCTGGGCTTGCCCGTTGTTGGAACCTGCCCATCAGAAACTCTTACTGTTCAGACCCGCATTCATGCATCATGTCATTCATGAGAATATACGAGGATTAAATTAGACTTTCAAGTATTCGATCGATTCTGTGAAGTAGAGACCGTACTTCGGTACGGGCAGTGTGTGGGGTGCCTAACCTCTTCCCACCCTGTAACCGTGATCCCTTACCTTGAATCTCTGGCCGCAGATCAACAGGAGTCATTTTAGAGGAAGGAATCTTCGGATTCCCTTCTCTAACGTTTCTACGGGGTCTAGCCGACTGTAGATTCGAAGTAACTGGCTAGTGGCGACTCTGGTCTTATATAAATTCATTTAAGCACATCCAGCTCAATACGACAACCAAACGAAGCCCTCGAGAACGAGGCAAGCCAGTGGCACAAGCGGCGATTTCGCACTCACGCATCCTCATCTCCTTCTTTTCCGAAAGGAAAGGGAAAGGGAGAACGACGTCGTGTGGGAGCGCGGAGAAATCGGCGAGGGTCCACACTTCTTGTGTGTGATGATTTGTTTGTTGATTGCCATTGTGGTGTGTTCCTCGCCTGCTTTGATTGCTTCCGCTGCGGGGCTCCTAACCCCAACAAGTGGTATCAGAGATAAAAGTTGAGAAGGAGGCAGAGAGAATCTGCGACGAGACATCAATGACGTCTTCTAGCATGAGATTCGTTGTGGAGAATGATTTCGTGAAAGAAAAACATGGAAAGCGATTGGTATCTATGAAGGAAGTAGAGTTGAAGAAGGTGGATCGGTATACCAATATCTCAATCAAGTTTGTCGACTGCGATTGGGTTTGATCGGGAGCACTATTCATGGTGGAACTGCGGGATTGGCAGCGGGATCCACGATTGCTTGTGTGTGGCATGCGCAAGGGCCACATGAGCGAGCGAGTGATGAAGGTGCAAGGATGAAGTCGATGAGGCATGAGAAGTGGTGGAGTTATGATGATGACGAAGTAGAGATGAAGATGGTGCGTGGTGAGGTGTTGCATGAAGATTAGAGTCATGGTGGAGTTTGTTGGGATTGGACGCCTCTACTCTTCACGCATGAAGACCACCGACCGACCGGCCGGTCGGTCATGTTGGAGAAAGACAACGGGTGTTTCTGGAGCTTTTTTACGCCATCCGACCGGTCGGCCGACCGGCCGGTGGGGGGGTCCGACCGGTCGGCCGACTGGTCGGGCAGTTTCATTTTTAGACTTGGTGTCTTGCGCGGTTTTGCACAAGGAGTTTCTAATTCCGGTTTTCTCCTATTTAAGGAGATGTAATCCGAGTTAGGGTTGCCGCCAGTGGCCGCCAATGGGCCAAGGGATTGAGAGGGTTCCAAGGTAAAAGAAAGAGCAATGGAGGAAACTTGGAGTTCTCTGGGATGAGGGAAATGGCTGTGTTTGTCATTCTCATGTGAGAATTAGCTTCGGGTAGCTTGGGATTTCTCTTGTGGGCTGTGATCCATGGTTTTCTTCTGTAATCTCTTGTAACTTCTGATTCATAATGGATTGGTGTCGCTTTGTGCCGTGGTATTTTACCCGTGAGGGGTTTTTCCAAGTAAAAATCGGATTGCCTTCTTGTGTGTGATGATTTGCTTGTTGATTGCCATTGTGGTGTGTTCCTCGCCTGCTTTGATTGCTTCCACTGCAGGGCTCCTAACCCCAACACTATCCATGCCTAGGTGTTCCACACCATCCATCTGATGGGACCCATGATTAGGTGATCTCGACTGAATCTGCTGAGAACCATTGTAGATTGGGTAATGCAGAAAAGGAAAAATAGAATTAATGATCATCTCACTTGGAGCCAGCAGAGGATCCGGATTCGGTCGCAGATGTCCAAGAAAAGAGTGAACACACCGGACATTATCAATTGGCTTACTTACCAATCCAAGCTGAGTCATTTCAAAGTCATGGTCTGGCTGACTCGTCAAGCCAAACTGAGTCATAAGCTCCGTATATTTCAGAGATAAATGGAAAACCTCTTATTTAGGAAATCGAATTAATTTTTTTTTTTAATAAAACACGTTTGATTCAGAAGATTTTTTTAAGGCAACTTAAAAAATAGAGGTCAGCAGTTGTCCTCCAATAATAGAGGTTTTTTCTTGTGATAGAAACCGATCAATTTATACATGGATTATTATTTTAAAGAAGGCTTTGAGAGATAAAAAAACAGCAGCAGTATACATTGTTATCTATGCACGCAGAAATTGTAATTATTTTAATTGATGCTAAAAAGATTTACATTTTAACCTTAGTTATATATAATATAAAAGATGAATTAAAAATCCAAATGCTGTTAAACTTGAACTTTTTCATTCACAAAATTTTTGGTGTTTCCATTTTTCTACTGAAATTTTTACCCCACGCACAAACACACAATCTTGACTGAATAAAACATGAACATTTCTTGTAATTTAATTTTGTTGGTTTTTCCTAATGCCATCGTCTTGCTTACTATGGATTCGCCACCCTACATGAATAGAATGGCCGTGGGCTAGGCTTGGGCCTCGCATGCATGGCCTGATCAATTTTGTAGGTTGGGCTTCGGCTCAAGTTATTTAGCCTGACTTGTACCAACCTGGCCTGACCTAAATTTTTTTTTAGTACATATGTTAGATCCTACGAATATGTCATCCTAATATGTGGTTAGGCAACCAATTTAATTATCTTGACTCTAGACCATTGGTTTCATTGCTTGGAAATGTTTATTTATGCATGTGTGGCCCAGTTGATTAATGGATAGGTTAGTAAAATTCAAGTGGTAAATAGAGATTTTATCCTGTTTTGGGCCAGGGTGGTCGGGTCTAATCGGTCCCAATGAAAAACCCTTTTTTTTGGGGGGGGGGGGGGGGGGGGGGGGGGGGGTCAACTTGGGCCTGATATTCTAGGCCATACCTTCTCAGGCCTGGATCTTAAGTGTCAATTGGGCCCAGGCCTACCCTGGCCTGTTCCAAACCAGGCCCATTGCCACCCTTAGGTGTACTATTAATCAACAGAGTGCAGATCGATTTCCTGTTTTTAGGTCAGCTAAAGAATTGAAATAGAGACTTTCCTATAAAAGTAATCTCAAAGTACTTTTAAAATGCTTTGAATAAGCTTAGAAAATGTGGGGCCCACCAGAGCACCATCTTTTCCCCAAAAAGAAAAGAAAAAAAAAGGGTGAAGAGAGATATAAAGAATGAAAACGAGCCTATGGTTCCTCTCACGACCTCTTGCACCTGGGGTGGATTAGGTGGGTAGCACCTTAGTGGGTATTACCCTTACCGTGTGGGGCCCACCTTGATGAATTTTCTGTAGGTGCCCCTGAGTTTTCAACTGTAGGAGTTCAATTCACTGGTGGTGTGGTCTAGTTGAGCCTTCGATGTGCCTCATTTTTGGGCTCAAGCAATTAGATGATCTTTAAAAATAGATGGGCGGCTTGGATAAAATATATATTGATTACCATGGCCCCACAGAGCCCTGACAAGATCGTCTGTCTCAAGCTGGGTCCAGGTTGGCAGGAAATCTCGGACGCAAATTAGCTCTGGTGGATGCTAATTTCCTTTGGCAGGAAGTTCTTGCTGGAACTTAGGTGGGTCCCACCATGATGTTTGTCCATCCATTTTTTTAGTTCATTTTACGACATGAGGCTGAAAATGAGTTGGATCCCAAACTGAAGTGGGCCACACTAAAGGAAAAGGTGGGTAGGGAAATTCCTATGGTTGAAACCTCCGTGGGTCAACAGTGATGTTTATATGCCATCCATACCATTCAAGACGATTCCTTCTTAGATGAACTGAAAAAATAAATATTAGACTGATTCAAAACTTCTGTGGCCCACGAATGTTTCAA
>PVNU02002216.1:0-136573 GCA_003013855.2 Liriodendron chinense
TTCTGTCTATATCCTAAAATGATCTTTTCAAAATAAATGGACGGCATGGATAAAACATATATCTAACGGTGGGCCCCACAGAGCCCCTGACACGACCGTCCGCGTCTTTCTGCGTCCTGGTGGGGGTAGTACCCAATTCGCGCTCGTGGGTGTTACCCCTACCGTGAGGCTCACCTTGATGATTTATTGTAAATCCACGCCGTCCATCCGTTTCTGCAGATCATTTTTGGTTGGATTCCTAAAAATTAAGCAGATCCAAATCTTAGGTGGACCATTACATAGTAAACAGTGGTGATTGAGTGACTCACCATTAAAAATTCCAAAGGGCCCATATTAAGATTTCGCTAATGTTTATTTTTCATCCAACCCATTGATAATATCAAAAAGATCTCGATTAAGGTAAAAGACAAATATCAGATCGATCCAATACTTTTGTGGCCCATAAAACGTTTTTAATAATGATTTATCACTGTTTCTAGTGGTATGGTTCATCTGAGATTTAAGGTTTGGAATCGTCCCCTAAAATTATATAGGAAAACAGATGAACGGCATAGATATACAAAAAATACATTAAGGTGGGCTCCACACGGTTAGGGTAACACCCACCGTCAGGGTTCCACCCACATCGCCGGCTCCGGGTGGTGCCAAATCGCGCCTCACCCATGTCACGTGACAAATAAAAGACGGGCGGGCTTGTCTCAGTCACGTGCTCGTCTCTCTCACCTGGAAGCTGGAAGTCGTTGCCGGTCCCTGTCACGTGTCTAGTGCATGCTTCTGAATTGTGACTCGTCCCTAAAAACCAAAATTTCGGCTTTCAGGAATTCCGCAGCTATTAGGTGAGTCCGGGATAACAAAATTTCGGCTTTCAGGAATTCCGCAGCGGTTAGGTGAGTCCGGGATAACAGCTCAGTGGGTGAGTCACTGATAGTGGGGCCCACCTTGGTGAATGTGTTGTATATCCACTCCGTCCATCAGTTTTTCCAGCTCATTTTAACACATGGTTTAAAAAATGAAGAAGATCCAAATTTCAAAGTATATATATATGAGTCACTCTCAAGTCCAACCGGTTGGACCACAATTTGCAGTCCACCCAGTATATTTCTTCCAACATGTTAAGTGCTTGTAAAATCCAATCCTCCTATTTAGTTGGCCCTACCATGAGGATCCCCTGATGCAAAAATCAGCCCTATTCAATTATTACGTGAGCTACAACATAGAAAATCATGTACAACCATTGATTAATAGCAAAATACAATTGTGGTACGCTGGGCCAATGGATGCAGCTGATTTTTGTATGAATTGTTCCTTGTGGTGGGGCCAACTTATTCAGAAGATTAGATTTCACAGGCACTTAACAGGTTGAAGCAATCCACTGGGTGGATTGCAAATTGTGGTCCAACTAGTTGGACTTGAGAGTGCCTCTACACGAGGCACTCTCAAGTCCAACTGGTTGGACTATACCTCCGGTCCAACCAGCTTTGAAATTGAAAATTAATTAAGGTGATTTATTAATGTTAGTTAATGCTAATAAATGAGAGGGAGAGAAGGGAAAGTGGTTTGCCCTCTTGGGTGGGCCCAATGTAGTGTTTATATGAAATCTGCCCCAACTATCACGTCAATCGCCCTATGCTGAGGCAAGGCAAAAAAAACTTAGCCTCATGCGTGAGTTTGGTGGATCACACAGTTAGAAACAATATATAGGGCACTGCTCACCCTCCAAATGGTTTGTGTTGTTGATCTGAATCAGGGATGGACTAATTTTTACGCTGCAAGCCTAAGTTTTAGCTTTTCATTTAATGGTTGGAGTAGATTGCATATGATCATCATGGAGGCCCCGGGCCATATAAAAAACCAAGTCCTTCTCGAGTAAAAGCTAAATCTTTTCAGCACTAGTGATAGTAAATCTTATGGGTTAGACCACAAGCTATACTCCACCAATTTAGTGACTTCAAAAGAATTAAATGCATGTAAAATCCAGTTCTTCCAATACGTTGACCCCACTGGTGAATTGTTGACTATAGTGGTCAATCCTAGATACAAATTAAATAAGTCACACCATAGAAAAATCCTCCAACCACCGATTAATGGTGAATCATTAGTATGGTCCACTCAATGAGAGGATGATGCTACATTTTCACAAATGAGATTCTAATAATGGAGAAAACCTATTGAAGGGGTTGGATGTTGTGTACGTATGAAAGCTTAGAGGTTATCAGTTGGTTGGGACATAACCAATTGTTCGGCACGCTTGGACGTGAAACATCCCCGTTAGAAACGGGGCTCGACTTGCTAAGTGGAGAACAAGCTACCCCATGCCCGTTACCGTATAACTTGTCAAAACTCCGTGGGCCCCACCATGATGTTTGTGTTTTATCAACATCATTCATTCATTTTCCCGGGTCATATTAGGGCATGGACCAAAAAATGAGATAGAAACAAAGTTCAGGTGGACCACACCACTGGAAGCAGCGGGGATTGATGACCACCGTTGAAACCATCCTAAGGCCAACCATGATATTTCTTTGCCATCCAACCTGTTCATAAGGTCACAAAAACATGGAATAAGGGAAAACACATATTAGCTTGATCCAAAACTTTTGTGGCCATAAAGAAGTTATCAACGATTGGCATTCAATTTCCGCTGTTTCTTGTGGTCTGGACCACCCGAGATGTTTTTCTACCTGATGTTTGGCATCATTCCCTATGATGAGCTTCCAAATTGGATGGATGGAGTGGATCTTACATGCACGTCACAGTGAGCCTGTCAAATATAAGGGTGGGCGTCCCTTAAATTTCCAATGCTTTCGGATTAGGTGCTACCACTGGAAAAAATGCGGGCCCCACTCGTATTTCCTTACGTGACTCTTCTAATTTATTACTCACCGCTATTACCAAAGTGGTTGTACCGTCCAACCGGGTGGACTTGAGAGTTCCTCTATATATATATATATATATATATATATATATATATATATATATATAAGAGAGAGAGAGAGAGAGAGAGAGAGAGATGAGTGGAATGCTCACCTGCGCACGTGATGTAAGCTCAAAATCTGAGCCATCCATGTGATGCAGCACCCCAAAAAACCCCTACAACCCATCTTTCAACTTGTTCCAGAATTTTAGTGGGCCATGAAAAAAGGAAACAGTTTCCTCCCTTGATTTGCCTCTTGCTTTCTGCTATGGCCCACTAGAGTTTTGGATCAGATTGAAAGATAGGCTCTAGGGATTTTTTGAGGTGCTGCATTACATAAACGGCTCAAATTTTGAGCTCACATTCAATAAGCCATCAAAAAGTGCTCATGAGTGTCTCTCACGAAAGTGCCGGGTGAGCATTCCTCTATATATATACACGCACCACATATACATCAATGTGGGCCCACGGTCAGGGACTCACCCACTCAGCTGTTACCCGGACTCACCTAATCCTCGCCCGGATATGATGCCCTCATGCATCAGTGATCTGGACCCACCGCTGATGTATCATTCCCAAAATATCTCATGTTGGAGGATCCTAGCCGTCCATCTTGGGCCTCTTTTAAATCGAATTTTGACCGTTCATGCGCTTCATTTCTTGATCGTCCATCGTCATGGCATAAGCAGAAAGGTCTGCGTCGTATTGATGTTGTTTGAGGGCATGGTCCATCCACAATGGTCCCAACAGATAAATCATTTATTTCAGGCCACAATTCAAAATAAAATAATAATAATAAAAATAAATTCTAATATATGATTCTCTTTGATCACGCGACAGGGACGTACGAGATTGATCCCCTACAGGCGGCGGGACGCGGATTTCCTGCACCTAGGGGGGCTCCACAGTGATGCTTTTGATAAATCCACCCCGTCCGTCCGTTTTAGGAACTCATTTTAGGACTTGAGACTAAAAATAAACCGGATCCAAGACTCAAGTGGGACTCACTAAAGGAAAAGGTTTGTAGAGAAATTACTACCGTTGAAACCTCCCTGGGTCCACAGTGATGTTTATATGACATCCATACCGTTCATAACGTCACTACTACTGGGATGAACCGAAAACACAAATATTATCCTGATTAGAAACTCCTGTGGCCCCACAAATATTTCAACTGTGGAATTTCAATCCTCACGTTTTCGGCCCACTTTAGTCTTGGATCCGGTTCATTTTTCGTCTCACGTCCCAAAATGAGCTATCAAAACGGATGGACGGGGTGGATTTACCGCCTAGGATCCCAGTGCAGGAACTTCCTGCGCAGGAAATCCGCGTCCCCTCATTTAGTTGGGCACGTACGGATTCATCAATGAAAGATTTTTGTTTTCCAGTCGTCTATAGAAAGTGGGTTGGGTAGTCGGCGAGACTACATTATTCTCATTTCCATTGGCAGAAGCAAGTGATGCACTGATGCCCGGCTAAATCAGCCAATGGAGCACAGTAGCTGGTGCGGACTATAACTCATGTGAAAGGGTAATCCAGCGATGCGACACGTGCTGTCCACATCACATGCTTATAAATATCTACCGTACATATGTGATCAGCTGACGCATGCTGAATACGAGCAGAAGACCATATCTACGGAAGGATCACCAGACACGTGGCACTCTAAAGGGCAAACAGTCAATTTTCCAGGGATTGATACTCCGACGGAGTAGGACGGTTGATACGCAGCCACTCGGAAATTATAAATATGGCATAATTCTCGAAAATTAGATTGGACAGGTAGTCTTGAACTCTGATTCGTGGACACTTGTTTAGTGAAATAGGATGGTTGGAGGTTGGATACTTTTCATTTTTGACCGTCCAATAGATGTCCCCTCAATCGGATGGTTAGATTAACAAATGAGCTTAATTTTTGGTTCATTAAACATCTAAAGAGGTGGCCTATAATTTGGACAGTTATATAATGCCACGTCAGCCACAAATCTGCTGCTAGAGTATCAGTTTTGGGACACAGATTGGGGGAGTACTACCTCAGCCTGAGCGCGGATCTGCTCGTCCCACTGGACTAGCACAAAGGGTGGTTTCAAATCTCTGTGGGCCCGACCATGATGTATGTGTTTCATCCATGCCGTCCGTCCATTTTTACGTATGATTTTAAGGTACGAATCCAAAAATGAGACAAATCTAAATCTTAGGTGGACCACACTATAAGAAAACAGTGGAGATTGAACGTGCACCATTAAAATATTCCTAGGCCCACTGTAATGTTTATTTACCATCCAACCTGTTTATAAGGTCACATGGACCTAGATGAAGGAAGATAACAAATATCAGCTTGATAACAAACTTTTGTAGCCCCCAAAAAGTTTTCAACGGTACGAGTCAATTCCTACTTATTTCCCTGTAGTGTGGTCCACCTGAGATTTATATCTGTCTCATTTTTTGGGACCATGCCTTAAAATCATATGGAAAAATAGATAGACCACGTGGATAAAACACATGCATCATGGTGGTGCCCATAGAGATTTGAAACTACCCCTTATGCTAGTCCCATAGATCCGCACTCCCTCTGCCTATCCCACGCTTGGCACACGCAGGACTCGGGGACGTGGATTAGCTACTGACTAGGGCTCTCAATAGGTCGGATCTGGATCCGATCCAACTGGATCCGGCTCCAAGTCTGTCTATCTGTAGACGGATTCGGATCGGATTCGGATCCAAAAGGTGATATCCATATGCGATCCATTTATAGATTGTTGGATCCATTTCCAATCCAAAAGCCATATAACCATCGGATTTGGGTCGGATCTAGGTCCGAATCTACCCCATTACAAATCTAAAAAAAAATATGATATAAAATATATAATATAATATATTTAATTTCATAGAAAAATGATGCAAATCCCACTATTTACTATGGTATGGTCGACGTGGCCTAAAATAATTTGTAAAATGGATGGTCAGCATGAATATAACATATACAGTAAGGTGACAATGAGTCGGATCTTAATCGGATTCGGATCTAACTCGGATATGCTCCTGTGAATCCATATCCGGTCCATTTAAGTAATCGGACCTATTTTAAGATCCAAATCCGGTCCATTTAACTAGTCCGACCTATATTAAGATCCAAATCCGCATTATATGGATTCGGAGCGAATCGGATCTCAGATCTAACCCGCTCCATTGAGAGCCCTACTACTGACAGGTTGAGTAGCGAATCTCGCTACTGAAGTGACATCACCATGGTATGTGGGCCTCTGCATGATGTATCTGTTGTATCCACCGTCCATTCATTTGTAGAGATCATTATAAGTCATTATTCAAAGAATGAGGCAGATCCAGATCTAAAGTAGACCCCACCACAGAAAACAGTGGGGATAGTGACATCCACCGTTGAAAACTTCTTAGGGGCCACAGAAGTTTTCAATCAAGATGATATTTGTGTTTTCCCTTTCTCCATGTCTGTGTGAATTTATGAACAGGTTGGATCTTAAATAAAACTCATGGTGGACCTAGGAAGTTTTCAACGGTGGATGTCATTGTCTCCATTGTTTTCTGTGGTGGGGTCCGTTTGAGATCTGGATCTGCCTAATTCTTTGATTCATGACTTATAACAATCTCTCCAAATGAATGGATGGTGTGGATACAACAGATACATCATGCGAAGGCTCACAGAACATGGTGACGTCACTTCAGTAGCGAGATTCGCTACTCAACCCGTCAGTAGCCAATCCACGTCCAGGACTCGGAGGGCTCCATTGGATTCTTAACATTGTCCGTCAGTTTTACCATATCATCTTTTAGAATAAAAGTAAAAAAATAATAAGATCCAAAGCTCAAGTGGACCACACCACAAGAAGGTATGATGATAATGATGATCAATGTGGAAACCTTCCTAGTGACCACTATGATGCAGAAAAGGGTATGACTAGGCCGATCATCGTCTGTCTAATTGGATAAATACCTTGAGTCCACAAGGTCTTTGGAAATCCTCAATTGAACTTCCTCGAATTCATAAGAGAAATAAGAGAAAACAAGAAATAAATTTAAGAAAGTTTATAATAATAGATTGAATAAGAATTAACATGATTATAATACTTTAAATAAGAAACTAAACCCTAAGTAGAAGTTTCAGACCTCAATTCAAACTAAAACACATAGAAAACATGACTTATTATAAATAGTGAACTTACTATTTTATAGAAGTCTATCAATCTTAATAAAACTTATGGTTTTTGGTAAAAAATAGAAAGGTTTCAAATGGGTCCAACTACATTGTTCTACTAATTATTCTAAACCCTTTTTATGTTTTGCACGACTTCTAAAATCCTATGGATCAAGAGATATGATGGAAACAAAACTTACTATAAATAGTAAAATTGAAATAAAACTAAGTTAATGACTGTTGATCTGGTCGAATCTCGCAACGGGGTTGGTGGGCTAAAGTAGCTCAAGCTACTATAAAATCATATATTATACGCCTCGTAACTCATCCCGGATTGCAAGATATGACTGTTCTATGATCTTGATGGCCCAGATCACTTCCGGCTCTGATCAGTCTTCTTCTTGTCCATCTAGGCCATGAAATAATCTGCAACCCTACTCTACATCACACCATGATATTTAGTTGCCATCTAGCCTATTCATAAGGTCACATAGGCTTGGATGAAGGTAGCTCACTATGTGGTCCACTCAGAGCTTTGGTCTATTTCATTTTTTTTTTAGCTTATGCTATAAAATCACATGGCAAAATGAATAGAATATATGCATAAAACTTATACACACGGTGGCCCCTCAAGGCCCTATCTATGCTGAGCTCAGCATAGGTGGCGTCGTACCTAATCTATGTCGACCTTTCATGCTACTACCATGCTGGCGCCCCAAATTTAAGGCCAAATGATAGATGGAATAGGCTCTCTGGCCAACCCTAGCCCACTAGAGTAGACCGTGCCTCTTCAAGTGTGAGGATGTGGTACATAAGCACCCAATTCATGTCGGCAATAATGAGGATAGCCTACCCTTAAGTTCGCTTGATGGGCCCCACAATAGATGATAGATTGCAAGAGGGTTTGTGAATTGACTTTAACGTATAACATTGTGTAATCTTGATGTGGTAGAATGAAAAAGGTATCAGCATATGTACATGTTAGTCAGCAGCTAAAGAATCAAATTTACAAATTAACATCTAGCACTTTTTATTAGGTCACGAATTATAAAATTAATTGTAAGCCACTAGGTGTCCATTTTGAAAGCGTGCGATTCTAGCCATCCAATGAGTTGAAATGATTGTCGATGAGAGAATCTTGCATACTACTGCATGATGTGTATGGAATTCAAATTACTGACGAGAGCTGTCCCACCATGAAAATGAGATTAATCTAGAATCAGAAGAGGGTCACCTCACTCTAAAAATGAGATTAATTAACCTAAAATCAGGTGGGTCCTACCAACTGGTGGGCCACGTCAAAAAAAAAAAACAATGGAGCAAACCAAAAAAAAAAAAAGAACTTTCAACTTCACATGGTGGGACGTTGAATTTTCGCAGTGGAGAGATTTTATAGGCTGTGCCTAGTTTAACCCAGGCCCATTTTAAAGACCTCTGGCTCCACCTGGGCTTTGAGATTACGCGTAGTAGGTGGACCATTTCCATGCAATGGATGCACGAGGTCATGAGCACCTGCTCACCCATTCCGGTCAAAGAGGAGACCGGCGCCACATCAGAACCCCTGCACGATCCGTGATAATAAAAGACGGAGATGATCAGTAGAGCCTGACACAACTGGAGTATGATACAGACATATCCGTACAGAACACATGTCAGGGTGATGAATCAATCTCATCCGTCCATCCAGTGGTAACTATTATCAATGGCTTACTTCTTAAAATTCATAAACTTTGGATAGTTTAATACATAAAACGAAGATATTTTTGATACTGACAGTTTAATAGTTTTGTTAACTGCTGTTATTTCAAAAGATATTGACATGTGACTTTTAACCATTTTTTATTTTATAGTAATGGAAAATAGATGAGCGGTCTAGATCGATACTTCGTACTGCAATGTATTCTATTGAGAGACGGTTCTACCGTATTCTGGTACCTCCAGTTCTACCGGATCATCTCCCATGATCAGAAACTTTGATACTCTGGGAGAGTGTGATAGATGATACACATGCACTTAGAAATTGTGCATGTGGCGTACGGATAACTAAAATCAAACCGTCCAGATTATTGGCCCATCTTATATGTGTCAGAAACCAAAATTTAGTCTAATTTGATTATCTAAATTTCTGATCGATGGACATTTATTGGACGGTTAAAAATGAAGCTAACGATTCAGAGTTTCCAGACTTGTTTGTCCAATCCGAAATGAGGATGTAACTCAAAAGTTAGTGGTTTTCGCACAGTTTAGTCAATTTAATTTGAGTTAATACATTCCACGCATACAATTTAAGAGCGCCTGCGTATCAAGTGTGAGGCGATGCTGAGTATCAGATAACTCGTCGAAAGCACATGAAATGCCGACACGCATGTTTTCCTCCATTCGCCTCATGAGAGGTATGTCAGCAACGATTCCGACTAAAATTCCGATTCCATCACTCTAAGGGGCCGAGGAATCGCCGCTTCAGTTCCCGTTAGTCGTCTGCTCATGCGCACGTGCCAGCCCCGCACCCACACGTGCGCCTCACTCTCCTCCCGTCAAACTCCTCGACGGCCATTTCCGCGAAAGCGAGTGAGCCTAACCCAAGAAAGAAGGAAGGAAGGAAGAGATCAAAGCGTCCGTACGATTTCTGACCTCATTTTATAGGGAGAGCACGGGGCGCACCGTTCCTGAGTCAACTCGCTGAGAAATGCCCGGGATGACTCGGATCGGTGGCTAGGAATCGCCGCCTGCTGCTGCTGCTGCTGCTGAAAAGCTGGCTGTGATGAGAGGAAGCTCTAATAGCCGGAGGCTTCTACAGAGATTCCGCCAGTTGACGATCTCGGCCGTTGGATCCGTGAAGATCAAGCTGCTGCTGGCCTGCTGCATCGCCTTCACGCTCGTCGTTATCACTGGCCGGGCCGCTTCGTTCATGGGATGGCGACATCATGTGACCGTTGGATCTTCGCCTCCACGGTCAGTATGAGAAGATCCTCTCTCTCTCTCTCTGCCTTTTTTCCCTCTTTTGTTGAATTGCTTATGGTTCCCTTGCCGATATGATGCGATTTGAGAAGATGGATGGGTAAATCTTAGATCGGATGAGCTGGTTTTGTATGATTTTTGGAAGTTTCAGTTCTTCTCTTGATGTTTTGATTTTATTCCAGCCTGAGGAAAGTAGGTTTATTTAGAGACCTGTTTACTGGGAATGATTTTTTGTTCTTTTTTTCTTTTTCTGTTTTTTTTATTCGTTCCTCTCAATCCATTCAAAGTTTAAGTTGAATTTAGTTGGTATCTGATCTAAAGTTTGCGTCTTTTGGGGGCATTTGCTGTTCGTGAATTTCGTTGTAGTTCGAAGTAGGTAATTAGCTTTTGGGAGTCAAATGAATTTGAGAAATGGAATCAGTTACGAGATTCAAATATGGGTTTTTTTGGGTGCGTTAGGAAACATTAGTAGCTTAGATTGGATAGATTTAGTAAACGCCTCTCTCTTTAGAAAGTTCAAACCAGATTGGACTGGTGTTTTAATTGGGAAAATTGAAGCCAGATTGGGATTGCTGTTTTAATTGTGAAAGTTGAAACTATATTGGGATTGCTGTTTTAATCAAGGTTTTAAATTGTATCTTGTGTCGTACAGTTCACAACCGATATGGCCCTGTATCATGCTGTTTCTGGCCGATACAGCCGTATGTGCGATACCAGTACGTATCAGGTGAAACGTATCGGTTTCCGACGATTCTTTAAAGCATGGTTGTTCAAACCATCTCTTATAAAAGAGGTTGGATGTATGGCTTTTGTGTAAGGTTGGTCTTTTTTCATTATTCAATAATGGAAATTTATGTTGACCTTTTCTGGCTCTGCCTAATAAATTTGTTCATCTTTCAGGAAGAAAAAAAATATTGACTTTTTGGATTTGGTTGGACTTTCGGTTTCCATATGGGGGCTCTGCTAAAGAAACTCTGTTGTAGCATCTCCATTAAAGTGGCTGTTGCTTTGTTTCATTGCTTTGGTTTTCTGGCATGTTGTGGTTTGCTTGTTCCTTCTGTTCTTGTGCTAGAGCTATTCTGCGTGCTTTGGTGGGGTTTTCTAATTTCTGTTGGGTGAAAGCCCCAACAAAATCAATTAGTAGTTTGTGTGTTTGTGTGAATTTCGTACTGTAGTCATGGTGATATTTTGGAGAACTATTATACCATTCGCTTTTTTGTTTATATTACTTCTGTTCTTGTTTTCCTCTCTCTCTCTCTCTCTGTGTGTGGAATTTTTAAAATTGTTAAATCTTAAGCTTATTTATTATTCTGAGTTACCATTCAAAATAATAATAATAAACAAAAAGATTCGTTCTTCTAACTCACATTTTATGTTTGATGCTTTTGTATTGTAGAAAAGAATAAAAATTGATTATTAAAAGTTGAACCAACAATGTAAAATGGGAAGCATAGATAGGGTCAGGCCTGATCCTTTGCAAGAGCTCCATGAAAATCTATTGATGTAAACTGCTTCCTGGCTTTTTCATAGGGACCGAGGATTTCTAGGTCAAGGGCAACTGCATTGCCTTCATGGAAACGTATGTTTTCTTAAGAGACTTCATGTCTTTTTTTTTTATATCAGCAATTCTCCAGTAATTGGATTTTCAGGAAGACCACTGGTTAACTTTAGACTTTAAATTTGATTCTTTTGTATTGTATAAAAGGAATAAAAATCAATCATTAAAAGTTGAACCAAGAATGTAAAATGGGAACCATAGATAGGGTCAGGCCTGATCTTTTGTAAGAGCTCCATAAAGATCTATTGATGTAAACTGGTTCCCGGCTTTTCCATGCAGACCAAGAATTTCTAGGTCGATGGGTGGAAGCATATGTTTTCTAAGAGACTGGATTTTCAGTTTTTGATAATTGATATTGGTCGTTCTCCAGTTATTGGATTTTCAGGAAGACCACGGGTTAGGTTACCCACATGGAAAACCCAAAGTTTGACCTGCCCGATATCACTATAGAAAGGGGCAAATGTGTGGCAATCAGGACTATTTAGATGGTGGGCCTCACTGGCCCATCCATGTTGTGGCCTACCAATTGAACAGTGACCTGATGTGGCACAGTAAGAAATTCCAAAACCCTTAGCACCTTTTGGGGATGTGGTGGTAGAGAATAGTTTTTTTGGGTTACTACACACACCCCACTGTTAGTACACCCACCCACGCTGTTAGTCGCATTGCAATGTTAACCACCCCCACTTTGATAGAGAATAGTTAGCGATTTAGCATACAAAGAAAACTTCAGAACATTGTTATTCACGGAGAAATTGAATCATGTCTTTAAAGTTGGGTGATGGAGGAGAGTGGCAACTTGCCTATGGAGTCCCAGAGAGATTATAGAGAATCCATTTTGTTTTAATTGTCTAGTAGGGTACCAAAATTCTGCTGGTGCAATATTTCCTGAACCTTGGATTTGCCCTCCAATTGAATGATTGAAATTGAATTTTGATGGTTGTAATGGTGAAATAGAGGGATTGCCAGTTATGGTCATGTGGTATGGATCTGTTTGAAATTTCAGGTAAATTTGCTTGTTCTATTGGTGTTCGGGACTCGGCAGAAATGGAAGTATCAACGTGATTTCAGACTTTGCTTGATTGATATTTGAAGCTCTATCCCTGGTGCTCCATGGATAGAATTCAGCCACTAACAGAACTCCATTAAGCAAGGACATGTCTGTTGTTTCATTCATGCTTTAGAAGATTCGTCTTAGTTTAGAGATCGTCCATATTTTTTACTATCTTTCATGCATTAGGAGGAGAATAGTATGGTTTCTGATCATCTATCAGATTCAGGTGTTAGGTGGGTTTGCCACTCCTATGAATCCCATATAGTAAATTTTTTCTTTCTTTCTTTGCCATTTATAATTATCCCCTCATTGTAGTTTCTTCTAGGGGTTTCTCACAGCTTCCAGGTTCAACTGTGCTTTATCATAATGCTTTCCCTTCTTTATTTTAATTTTTGAGGGGAAATGCCTTCCATTCTTGAGGAAAGTTTCAATTTTCATGAACTGGTCAGAGGTATGGCAGGACGAGGTTGTGAAACTGTTGAATTCTTTATGGCTGTGGCCCTCAACAGAGGCCTTGACAACATCACAGAAGTTAAGATGGATAAACTTCTGGCGTCATGTTTTTGAAGGGTGCAAAAGACACTTGACTTCTACTCAAAACCCAACATATGCAGCTTAGTACATTATAAAAAGACAATTGGAGTGGTTTGTTGTTGGAAATCTGTTGCCTTGCTCTTCTTATTTTGTGAGGTTGTGCTATGGAGCTGGAGCCTTCAATTTAGAAACCAAAGCTCTCGGATAACCGACTTATCTTTCCATGCATTCAAATGCAATTTAGTTTGTAACGTATGGTTTCTGGGTTTGGATGATGTTCGTGAAACATCATTATAGAGCTGACCCCAAATAGCTGGAGAAGGCTATGTTGATGCTTATGCTTCTGCTGTGATGGTGATTATGATGGTTTCTGGGTTTTGAGCTAATGTGATAAAGGGGTTCAAGCCCGTAATTCAATGGTATATAGGGTATGTTTCAACATTGAGGTCTCGGGTTCGAGCCTAGCTTAGCTATCAAAATGTGTGTTCTAGCATCATGTTTCTTAGTATGAGAAATCTTTCTCATTTATAGCAATCCCATTTCAACTGGCAAGTCCCAAAGAGTGAATTTCATAAAAGAAAAGAAAGAATTGAAAAAAAGAAAAAAACAATGAAGAAGAAGAAAGCAGTAAGCTTCCTTGATTTTACTGAAAAATAAAGGTTTAGTCTAAGGTTAATTATTTCAGTGTGTAACTTCTATGGTCTTTGTCAAGCCTTAATGCTTGGTTTTTATTGGTGTGAACAGGAAAGGATACACAATCCTCATAAACACATGGAAGAGAAATGATCTACTGAAGCAATCCATCTCCCACTACACGTCCTGTCCTGGTGTTGATGCTATACGCATTGTGTGGAGCGAGCCCAATCCGCCCTCAGATTCTCTTCGTGGGTTCCTATGGAAAACTTTAAAATCAAATTCTAAAGATGGTAAAGAGATTGAACTGAGGTTCGACATTAACAAGGAAGATAGTCTGAACAACAGATTCAAGGTGATCAAGGATTTGAAGACGGATGCTGTCTTCTCGATTGATGACGATGTTGTGTTCCCATGCTCTTCAGTAGAGTTTGCTTTCAGTGTTTGGAAAAGTGCGCCTGCAACCATGGTGGGATTTGTACCACGGATGCATTGGGTGGATAATACAGTATGCTTTTTCCCCTTTCTGCTGCCTTTTTATTTTCCGGTTTCTCTTTTAGGCCTTACTTCCATGATAGTTCATTACTGTCATGTTGCGTATTCTACTGTAACTGCTATAGGAAAAAGTTTTTTTTTTTCTTTATCATTTTTATGTACTTTTTGGTTATACAGTAGTTCAGAATGGTTGTCACTATGAGACCCGGACGCCATCTACTTTGCTTATGTTCTGTTTGCCAGTTTGATCTTATTGTTTCCTTATGCAGTTTGAATATGCAAGTAGAGAATGAATTTCTAGGCAATGTTCATAAACTACTCTTGTAGTCAACCTGGAAACTCTCTCTGTTTCTTAATTTGACTTGGCTGAATCAATTAAAAGTCTTGAACTTGCAAAATGTCAAAGTTGATCATCCTCTCAGATGATTTTTTATTTATTTATTGGAGAGAGTTTTGTCTCGTTAGATTGGGCCCAGCCAAATGAAGTTGAGTCAGTAATGTTCCTAGTCAATCAGTGAGATTTGGAACATCGTTTTGAGGCACCCAAGATACTTCCAATATTTCCAATAACATCGATTTGGAATATCACCCAAGATACTTCCAATATTTTCAATAACATCGATTTGGAACATTGTTTGAGGTACCCAGGATACTTCCAATATTTTCAATAACATCATTTTGAGGTACCCAATAAACTTCCAACATTTTAACATCGTTTTGAGTTCCCCAAGCAAGTTATTCTGTAATGGTAACGGTGGCCATAACAGCTACCACCGTTACCATTACAATACAGGTTGTAACGGCTGTTACGGCCCCTGTAATAGCCATTATGCCCTCTTTTTTACTGAAAGACAACCCAAAAAACCTGTATCTGATCCGTAACATTGAAAAAAAAAATCCGAAAAGCCTATATTTGCCCCATAACAGACCATTACAGGGCTGTTATGGCTTTTACAGGAGGCATAAGAGGCTGTTAACAGTGGTTATAGGTTATTTTTTCCAGAACGACTATTATAACTGTTATGACCCCGTAATGTGTAACAGTTGCCACCGCTCCCTTTACGTAACGGCCTTTATGGTACAACATGTACCCAAGACACTTCCAATATTTATGATCTGTGAAGGAACCCATGGTCCGATTTGGTGTAAAACAAGTTTTAACTGAATAGAAATATATCAGACGTGGTTATATTTTTCAATTCAATCTGAACTTGTTTGAAGTAGTGGATGAACTATAATTTGAACCAAGTGGCATGTCAGTTTTAAGTCATGATCAGATAACTCAGCTCTGAGCAGAGAAGTCACAATTCACTACAAAGAGCTTCATGAACATCATATGTTAGTGAATTGAGGGAATAATCATTCTCTTAAAGTTGTGGGTGTTTTAAATCTTTTCATAAATGTCTGGCATTATGACATGCTTATTAGTTTAGTAGCTAGATATAGTTCCTCATGGCACTTGAATGATTGCCAGAAGACCCAGAACTGGACTGTTACACATGTTGCCTTCTCGTGTTGGTGTTGGATGACTTTCTGGCTGTTAGTCAGGTGGTCTTCCCACATTAATTTTAGATGCCTTCCCAGTATACGAGTAGTTGTAGGTAGATACTTTTGTGAAACATGAAAATGGTGGCAAGAGGAAGTTTAGCATGTTTCATTTCTTTCTTATTTTCATTCAATGTCAATGTTTCTCATTCTGCTGAACTGGAATCATATGCTTCATTCAACTAGACCTTTCTTTACATTTTTTGTTTTCACCCATATATTTTAATACTGCACATGAATTTCATATGAGCCCAACCACCTTTTTTTTGTCATAAAATTTTGAGCTGCAGTTGAGTCCTTTTTGCCTTTAATATTTTAATGGTCTCATTGTGCTTCCAACTTTTTATGACACTGCTCCTGTACATATCCCCAAGAATCAAGATGATTAATGTGAGATGGTTTTATCTGTTGTCTAATGTCTTATTGTCTTAATCTAAAGAACTAGTTTACAACGTAGAGCAACCATCCAGTGAGAGGGCTTCTTATCATATCGTTGTGCACAGAGCACTGCGGGACCACCTTCAGTCAAGGTCAGCTGTTGGATCAGAGGGTCCCCCAGTGCACCTTTCTAGGAGATAACGCTGATCAGAAGGTCAGCCCCTTTTATATCGGGGTAATCTTCATTTTACATGGCATTCTTTCATTTATTTTGGGAAGCAAAGATCACCTTGACCTTTAACAAAAAATCATTCTGATCCAAGGTGGCCTACCTTCTGATCAAGGTGATCCTCAAGCAAGGTGTGGAAGGCTCTTATTATCCAATTGTCAACCTCGACCAAAGGTGGCCCCAGTTGTCTGTGCATGGTAATTCAACGAGGCCCTCTCATTGGATCATTGCTCTTACAATGTAAATGTGCATTTATACTTCCATTCCACGCATTGCACTTCTCTTTGACTGTATGCTCTTCACAACTCAACTGTCTTTTGTTTTTAATGTTTATTTAGCTTGCTCAGCTATGTTTTTCATGGTTGAAACTGTTGAGCAAAATTAATTACTTGTTTCCAATCAGTAATCTGTACTAGATTTTCGAGAAGATCAAACTGAAATTAGCATTTGCATATTTTTCATCTCCAATCATCGGTGAAACAGGTTTTGTAAAGCCAATCCAAAATAGCTGCAACAATGCTATGATTATGATGATATTTCCAACAGCTAGAATTTTTATTTTATGTTTTAATTCATGACTATTTGCATTTTGTTCACACTGGAATTTCTGCTTGCAGAAAGGCAGTGCAGAATACTATACATATGGAGGCTGGTGGTCTGTTTGGTGGATGGGTAGATATAGTATGGTGCTTTCCAAGGCAGCCTTTTTCCACAAAAAGTATCTTGATATGTATACGAACCAGATGCCAGCTTCTATCCGAGATTACATAACCAAGAACAGGTTCTCATTTCCATTTCATTACTTCCTATTCTTTTGTGTGATGATTGATGATTTACTTTTGTTTTTTGAGGTATTTGTTGTCCATATTCAATGTAATTTCTTCTAAATTGGAACCTTGGTTTCCCAGGAACTGTGAAGATATTGCAATGGCTTTCCTTGTTGCAAATGCAACAGACGCTCCTCCTATATGGGTGAAAGGTAAATAACTGAATGTTCATGCCTCATCTCTTTTACCTCTAAGTTTACAGTTTATGATAGTAGTGGGTTTCGAAAGATGGATTACTCTATGGACGCATGAAAGATTGATGTGTAAGTTTGCCACATTTAACTAAATCGTGTCAATTGATCCAAGTCTGATATGGTATAAATGAGTTTCAAATCAGAGGTCCCATTGTGGATGTTGAACAGCTTGAAAATCACATGGACTGGACGACCTTAACCATCTAGTCTTTCTCACTGAGTCTGCACTGCCGACAATTTCTTTTTAGTTATACATTTAATGACCACCATTGTGGCAAATCTCATTCTTGGCTATTTCTCGGACTGGAAATATCTCAGGGGATTTTCAAAATTTATTTGTTTCTCGTGATATTATTGGAAAAATCTCACTGAAAATAAAATACTAAAAATATTTATTATAAATTATTAAATGATTTTAAAATTTAGGATATAAAATGATTTATTTTAACTTTCTAATAAATTTTGTATATGATTGCAATAATTTTGTGATAGAATTGCGAAAATTTAAAACTGAAGAGATTCTTAAAATCTTGCGATATGATCGTGATAATATCATTCGATCAAAAATTCAAAATCTCCACCATATTTGTCACCCTGATCACTTCCAGTCAGACAGGGTCATTAAACAGCTTGATTTTCTCTTCTATGTGCCAACTGCATCGGGTTCATGATTTGGAATATCTAGATTGGCGTGCATGTTTGCGACATTACCGTAAGTTTCCACAATTCACTGCATTGCAAATGCACATTATAGTTGAACCGATATATATTTTTTCATGACAGAATCGTATATGCCTTCTGCATAGCAAAATTATCAATCTCACGTATCGGGTTCCATCTCAAATTCCTTAATGCACATTTGCTTCTGTCACACACTTCAAAAGCTTTAGTAGGCAATGATCATGTGCTGCCTGTGATTAATGCATTTCAACCAATGGGATCACTGTTGGTTGCAGCCCTATCAGCATGGTGGTATTACACACTGCTCAGGCCAAGAGATTGCATTGTATATTTCAGTTTGTGGGGTCCATGGTTCATTGGTCCGGTACATTGATAGGATGGACTCACATGGCCCATGCACCAAAAAAAACCCTGATTGGAAAATCCTAGATACAGAATGCTTGGCATTTTACCAGTGTAATGGGAGCCACTGTCGCATCTCTTTCTTAACTGTTATTTTGTTGGTTGCCCATTGGAAGATCCAAGTTTTTTCCATGTGGTTTGACAATATCAACGCTTTGAATTACTGAAAGATGGGACCACTTGTAACTGGGTGGTTCTTTACAATCTCTTGAGTGAGCATGGTTCGATGCTTTTCGCCCCCAAATGGGTTACTTGAGAAAACCCCTTTTGTATGATACTAATGGTATTTCCCAAATGAAATCTTGGATATGAATAGGAAGGCAATAACGATGTTGGGGTAGTGACGTCCATTGATGGTCTCTCTCGGTTTTGATACTGCAGGTAAGATATTCGAGATAGGTTCGACTGGAATCAGTAGCTTAGGAGGTCACACCGACCGGCGATCCCAATGCGTCAACAGGTTTGCAGCAGAGTTTGGGCGGATGCCATTAGTATCAACTTCCGTAAAGGCCATCGACAGCCGCCACATTTGGTTGTGGTGATACCCGATTTCTGTCTAAAGCTTTATTGGGTGTTTTTCTTATCCCCATGAATTCGGCCAGTCACATTCCATTTTATTTTTATTTTGTATCATATCAATTCTTCAATCCTTTCAGAAAATTTCATGTGATTCACGGTTGTAGCAGTTCGGTCTCTTGCTGACACAACATCTCATGTACTCTCCTCCTGTATAATTCCACATGTCATCTCATCAACTTGACACTTGTCATGCAAAAAGAAGCTGCTGATTTCGAATCTTGAAAATGCATAAATAAGCTGCCATGTGTCACCTCTCTTCATCGCCATGTGTCATGCTCTTGAGGTGCTGTTTAGTCGCCTGTCATTTTTTCCACATGACCTCTGGACAACAGCAAACCAATTATATGGTTTTGGCTGAACAAAACATTTTGTTTTTTCAACTATCTGGTAACTGTGAAGGTGGGGTCCACCAATCAGTGATCCAGGAAGCTCGTCCGGTGGGCCCTTATTGCTGGGTGCAAAATTCACTTTGTGGCCTGCAAAATGGAGAATCAATAGATCCATGGCCATTCATGGATTGCTTATGATTCTAACGAATCATTTTTGTTAGAAAATTTTAACCATCCTATCCATGGCTTCAAAAATGGATCAACGATGGATTGAATTGTGTCATCAGTGTGACTTTTTGCATGATAGCCCATGAAATGTACTCTGAACTTAATGGACATTTCAGATCTATCGATTGGACTTTCCAAGCGAAACCGATGCAACTAGTACTGCTATAACTTGCTGTGTTCTGAGAACGATGGAGCATTTCTCATAACTAATATTTTAAATTATAATTGTTAAATGACGAGTCGAGTTGGATTGAGTCTTCGAGTCCACCTGCCTGATTGAACATCGAGTCACTTTCTCACTGATATTAGGGTTAAGTTTCACTTAGGGCATGTTTGATTGGAGGTAAATGGTGGTATTTACAGAATTCTACCTCAAGAATGGTGTTTCAGCCTCTTTTCAAAGCAAAACTCTGTGGGTCCACCATGATGTTACATCTAGAGGTGAGCACGAGCCGAGCTGAGCACTGTTCGATCTAGGCTCGCTCACTGACCACCCTAGCTTGTGTTTGGCCCAGCTCGGCCTTCGAACTGGACTGAAATGTTCGAGCTAGCTTGACCGAGCTTTCAAGAGAGTTCAAGCCCAATTTGAGCCGAGTTCGAGCCTGGTAGGCCCAGCCCAAAAGTCGGGCTTAAAGTTGTTTAAAATTGAGTCCAAAGGCAGCCCAAAGCCAATTGACACCCCCACCTACTTTTATAGAGAGTTTCATTTGTCATTTTTCTGTTCAGTTTCAATGGGGGACTAAAAGGTATATTTTTTTTTAGATTTTTACAAGTGAGTCAACTGAGTCGGGCCGAATTGAGCTTCAATTGAGCCGAACTTTGAGCCGAGCTGAATCGTGCTTGGGTTAGCTCAAGCTCGGCTTGAAAATCATTTCAAGCTTGGAAAAATGGCTTGGCTTGGTTCGAATCGAGCCAAGTCAAGTAAGCTAACCGAGCTGGCTTGGCTCGTGCTCAGCTCTAGTTACATCCACAGCGTTCATTCATTTCTTAAATCATTTTAGGGCATGACCCAAAAATGAGGCAGATCCAAAGATCAAGTGGACCACACCATAGAAAACTGTGGGTTCAATGGCGGTGTCATTATTCCCATTGTGGGCCACTTGAGCTTTGGATCTGTCTCATTTGTGGTTTCATGCCCTAAAATGATTAGGCAAAATGAATGGACGGCATGGATGAAACACGTAAATCATGGTGCGGCCTACAGTTTTGCCACGCAGCACAGTACCAGGCAAATAATCAGAGACTATGGATGCGGTGCTTGTGCTTGTCAACAAAATGCAATGGTAAATAATTATCATTTATTTACCTCTGACTAACTGTAATGACAACTAATCAAACAAGCCTTTAGTGCTCCTTTTTGAATTTTTAAAGTAAATTTCCTGGCTAATTCAGATTTTACAAACAGTGCTTTTGGAAGTGTGAAATGCCAAAAAAGCCACTTTTATTTTTATTTTTTATTTAGAAAGTGTCGAAGTTGAGAATTGTGGGGCTTAATTAGCCTTGTGTATGATATTTAAGGTCTTCAATAGATACATCCCACCATATGATTAGATGAGTAGAAAATATGGTGGATCCAATTATTGGGTGGGCCACACCATGAAAAAGAATTTACACCACCCAAAAACCTGTCTAATGATTTGTTAGCCCCCCCTTTTTTGGTTGGAAGAAAACCATGTTTGGGTGCATGTGGATGTTAGAAACAGACCACGTTTAGGGCTGTAAATGGTCGGGTTTGAGGCGGGTTTAGCCAAAACCAGACCTGCCCATTTACTAAACGGGTTAGGGTCCAAATTTTAGACCCACACTCTTTTACTAAATGGGCGGATCCAAGTCGGGTCCGAGTCAACCCATCAGACCTATTTATAAATGGGTCTGGGTTTGGTAGAGGGAGATTCACCCAGACCCATTTATAAATGAGTCGGGTCTAATGGGTCCGGGTCTGGATCAAGTATGCAAGCATTTTACAAGGCTTAAAACCGGGTCTGGGTTGGATGGGTCCCTTGAAACATAGACCAAACCCACCCACTTACTAAATGAGTTCGAGTCAAGTTGGGTCAGGCCTAATATAAAGGAAACTAGACCCGGACTCGTTTAGCAACTAGGTCTATTCTTGGACCCAGACCCATACCATTTAACAAATTAGTCAAGTCTAAATGAGTTGGGTTCGGGTACCCCATCGGGTCCGCTGACCCATTTACCGCCCTAACCATGTTCCCTTACAATTCTTGACTTTATTACTTTTTAAAGAAAAAAAACTAAATATGAGTATTTTGGTAATGCTCTCCAACGAAAAGCACTTATTGGGAAATCCAACTCAGGGGGTCATTACTTTGTGAAATCGGAATTTCTGAGGATTTTTACTATAAAAATCCCTTTCCTTTTTGGAGTGCAATTACTTAAAGTGACTCATATTCCATTGTTAAAAAAACTCGTGTTATTTTCAAGGCAAAAATTCTGCTTCTGCCAAAGAATGCCGTCACTTTCGTAACTACCAAAATATACTTTTTGGTCGGTGAAATAACTAAATGCACTGAATAATGTCGAGATCTTAAAAAGCTTGTGATAATATCATGAAAAGTACATTAAATCAAGAGATTTTTAAAATATTGTGATATTCTACCAAAGAATAGTAAAACCTCAAGATATTTGTGATATATGCTAGGGGAGTGGCACACATGCGCACACACACACAAACAGAGAGAGAGAGAGAGAGAGAGAGAGAGAGAGCAGATTTCAAAGGGGAGAGAAAAAAAAATGAAAAGGATTATCAAGAGAGGAAAGAGGGAGAAGCAGGTAAAATCCAAGCCGTTTGTTTATTCGGTATGGGCAAAAATGTTTGTTTGCTCCTGGCGCTACACACACAGGTACACACACAAATTAGTTGTACACACTAATTTAGAATAAATATTTTTAAATATTTGTATTTTGGTGAGATTTTTCAGATGATAGCTCAAGAAAAACTTCAAATTATAAAAATCTCCTAAGAAATTTCAAGATGAAGAAATTCCTAAGAATGAGATTTGTCACCATGGATAACACACTTTTTTTTTTTAAAAGCATACTGTTAGAATTTCTCCCATTTCTACATGGTCAATGGCAAAAGCATCATTTATGTAATTAAGAGTCAAATTAATGGTCAACAATCCCCTTCAGCACAGGTTTGAGTGCTAAAGAGACACACTAACCCCACTGGTGGGTGGGTGCATTATGTAACTAACTGTTGGTGCGCGCGTTGCATGGCTAGAGAAAACGATCTTATATATGAGGAGAGGGGGGTATTTGAAATTACTGGAAAATGAGGGATTTATTTGGCGTATGACACAAAAGGATGGATGCTATACGTCCAAAAGTGTTTATTCGGTGAAAATGAAATCCGATCACTGGCCATGGGCAGGTAGGGGCTGGTTGAGGCACTGATTTTGAACTGCTCGTGCTGGGCCACATGGACGGGCCTATTCAAAATATTGACTTTACCTGGCCCAGCCCTGACCGTCACCAGCTGTATTCTGATCCACTCTGTCTATTGTGTTCTTCCTCTTGTGCTTATTGTAGCACAAGATATTAGATTGATTCAAAATTAAGGTGGGCCATGGCACCGGGAACTATGTAAAATCATGCCCAATACCTCTTTGGAATGGCCTGATTTTTTGTGGGTCCCTTCATCCTAGTGGGGGCTGTTGAGTGTGGAGACTACATGTGGGGTGTAAAACCACTCACATCATAACATGGTCGGGCGCCCGGACGGTCTGTGGACCGGGCGCCCGAAATTCAGGCTGTTTCACCCAACAGCCACTGGACTGTCTTACAAACGGTCGGGCACCCGACGGTCAAAGTGACCGGGCGTTCGAAATTAGTCTGTTTTCTCCTTTTTAACTGCTGGATATATTTTGTATTGGCCGGGCGCCCGACCCAATTATGTCTAGGCGCCCGACCGGCCACGGGCTTAAGACGCGGGTTTCCTATTGTGCGTTCTAATTGCGGGGTTTACTATATAAAGGGGAGTAAACCGGGATTAGACATAAGGATTAGGGCTTCTATACGTCCAAGGTGAGAAAAATGCGAGAAGATTAGCAAAAGGACCATTTCTGTGCATAGAAGCATAGGAGAAGGTAAGTGTATTGCTTGTAACTTCATTTTTCTTCATAGTGAAGTTTGCACCCGTGGTTTTTTACCATTGTTGGGGTTTTTCCACGTAAATCTCTGTCTTGTGGAATGTTGGTTTGTGTGATTCTTTTCTAGTTATTATTTTCTTCTTGTTTATCGTTTGTAGGTGAGACCGGAGATTGGATCTCGGTTCACCGGCGTTGTTGGCGTGCTACGCAACAACTGGTATCAGAGCTATTGGTTTAGTTCAAGTGGGAGCGATGGCGGAAGATGAAAAAACTAGAATTGAGAAGTTTGATGGTTCAAACTTTGCCTTCTGGAAGATGCAGATGGAGGATTATTTGTATCAAAAGGATCTCGACATTCCTCTAGGAGGAAAAGAGAAGAAACCAGAGAAGATGACAGATGATGAATGGGCTTTAATGGATCGGAAGGCTTTAGGAACGATCCGACTCTCTTTGTCTAAGAGCGCCGCCTTCAATATATTCAAAGTAAGGACCACAAAAGAATTGATGCAGGCTTTGACTACGATGTATGAGAAACCCTCGGCGTCAAATAAGGTTCATCTTATGAAACGGCTATTCAACATGAAAATGTCAGATGGTGGGGGCGTGGCTGAACATCTTAACGAGTTCAATACGGTCACGAGCTAATTAGAATCCGTTGGCATCACTTTTGATGACGAGGTCAGTGCGCTATTGATTTTGTCAAGTTTGCCAAACAGTTGGGATGGTTTGGTGATTGCCGTGAGCAATTCTTCAGGATCTACAAAATTTAAATTTGATGATGTGGCCGGTCTAATTCTAAGTGAAGAATCTAGAAGGAAGGCATCAGGAACTTCAGAGGATTCAGGAAATGCTCTAAACGTTGAAGGAAGAGGAAGATCTTCAAACAAATGAGGCAATAAACACCGTCGTTCTAAGTCGAGGAATAATTCCAAGGGACCGAAAGACAAGGATGGGTGTTGGCATTGCGGGAAGAAGGGGCACATGAAGCGTGATTGCAGGGCGCTTAAGAAACAAGAAGGAAGCTCTCAAGGTGGGAAGGATTCAGTGAATTTATCTGAGGAGAGTGACACAGAGGCGTTGATCTTGTCTCTTGATGCGCATAATGAGTCTTGGGTTATAGACTCAGGTGCTTCGTTTCATGCCACTTCATCAAAAGAAGTTCTTCGTGATTATGTGTCAGGTAACTTTGGAAGAGTCTACCTGGGTGATGATGAGCCATGCAGTATTGTTGGCAAGGGAGACGTTTGCCTAAGTCAGAAAGATGGAACGGTCTTGAAGCTGAAGGATGTCAGACATGTACCGTGTTTGAGATGAAATTTGATCTCAGTGGGGCAGTTGGCCGATACCGGATATGTGATGACATTCACGAGCGATGCATGGAAGGTCACAAAAGGTGCCTTGGTAATATCTCGAAAGGAATGTACCTTATACGTGACTTCTGGATCATATAGTTCACTCGCAGTCGCATCAACTGGAGTGAATGGGCAGTTATGGCATCAGAGGTTGGGACATATGAGTGAGAAGGGGATGAAAGTGCTATTGTCAAAGGGAAAGTTACCAGGGTTGAAGGCAATCGATCTGGAATTCTGCGAGGACTACGTGTATGGCAAGCAGAAGAAAGTTAGCTTCAAGAAGACAGGACGCGCTCCAAAGACGCATCTATTGGAGCTTGTACACACTGATGTGTAGGGACCGGAACATGTATCATCTCTTGGTGGCTCACGTTACTTTGTTTCTTTTATTGATGATGCTAGTAGAAAACTGTGGGTCCACTTCTTAAAACACAAATCAGATGTAATCGATGTATTTAAGAAGTGGAAAGTTATGGTAGACAATGAGACCGGTAAAACTATGAAGTGTCTCAGATCGGATAATGGGGAAGAATACCGTGACAAGAGATTTGAGGAGTATTGTGCAACAAATGGAATCAAACATCAGAAAACGATTCCAGGGACACCGCAACAGAACGGTGTGGCTGAGCGCATTAACAGGACCATCCTTGAGCGCGCTAGAAGCATGAGACTACATGCAGGGTTGCTAAAGACTTTTTGGGCAGATGCTGTGAATACTGCCGTATATCTCATCAATAGAAGTCCCTCAGCACCATTGGATGGTGGGCTACCAGAAGGAACATGGACTGGAACAGAAGTGAACCTTGCACATCTCAGAGTGTTTTGTTGCACCTCTTATGTTCACATTGATGCAGAGCACAGAAACAAGCTGGATGCGAAGTCCAGAAGGTGTACGTTTATAGGCTACGGGCAGAATAATTTTGGCTACCGATTTTGGGATGCAGAGAACTGAAAAATTATCAGAAGCAAGGACGTAGTCTTCAATGAAAAGGTAATGCATAGGACAAGTGTGCAGCAAAAGCAGAACAAGGCCGATGAGAAGGAATTCGTAGAGTTGGAAGAGTTATCGGACACGGGTGTTACAGTGCCACAGGATGAGCATGCACAGGAGCATGATGAGGCAAAGCCGCAGACACCGGTTGTGAGGAGGTCTACTCGGGAGAGGAGACCCAAGGTCCGATATTCACCCTCCTTACATTATCTACTGCTGACAGATAATGGTGAGCCAGAGTGTTTTGAAGAGGCTTTACGATCAGATATGCGGGTTAAGTGGGAGCAAACCATGGAAGATGGGATGGACTCTCTTGAGTCTAATCATACGTGGGAGCTAGTCACTCTACCCAAGGGCAAGAAAGCTTTTCATAACAAGTGGGTTTACAGACTAAAGGATGAGCACGATGGTTCGAAACGGTACAAGGCTAGACTGGTTGTGAAAGGATTCCAACAAAAGGCAGGTATCGATTTCACAGAGATATTTTCACCTGTGGTGAAGATGTCTACGATTCGCATGGTCTTGAGTATAGTGGATACAGAGGACTTACATCTAGAGCAGCTAGATGTTAAGATAGCCTTTCTTCATGGAGACCTTGAAGAAGAGATATGTATGCATCAGCCGACAGGATACGTGGCACTAGGAAAGGAGAACAAGGTGTGTAGACTTAAGAAGAGTCTATATGGTCTGAAGCAGGCCCCAAGGCAGTCGTACAAGAAGTTCGACAGTTTCATGTCGGGAAACGGGTACAGGAGATGTTATGCAGACCACTGTTGCCACTTGAAAAAATTTGATACGTCGGATATCATTCTTCTTCTGTATGATATGCTTGTGGCCGGATCAAGCATGAAGGACATCTCAGATCTCAAAAGACAACTGTCTAGAGAGTTTGCCATGAAGGATTTAGGAGCTGCAAAACAAATCCTAGGCATGAGGATAAAGCGCGATAGGGAAAACAAGAAGTTAGTTTTGTCACAGGTAGAGTACATAGCCAAGGTACTTGATCGATTCAGCATGGGAGGTGCTAAGCCGGTTAGCACTCCATTAGCCAACCACTTCAAGCTTTCTAAGGAGCAAGGAGCTAAAATGCAGGAGGAATGGGACTACATGGCTAAAGTCCTTTATGCGTCAGCCATAGGGAGCCTCATGTATGCTATGGTTAGCACGAGGGCAGATATTGCTCAAGCAGTGGGAGTTGTTAGCAGGTACATGAACAACCCCGGGAAAGAACATTGGGAAGCTGTGAAGTGGATCCTCAGATACCTGGTAGGTACTGTGGATGTAGGGCTATGTTATGGAGGATCGAAAATCAAGATACAAGGCTACGTCGACTCAGATTTGGCAGGGGATATCGACAGCAGAAGGAGTACTACAGGGTATGTCTTTACCCTGGGTAGTGCTGCAGTCAGTTGGATCTCTCATTTACAGAAGATAGTATCCATCAGTACAACGGAAGCAGAATATGTTGCAGCTACAGAAGCGTGCAAGGAGATGGTGTGGATGCAAGGTTTTATGGAAGAGTTAGGGAAGAAGCAAGCAGATTGCAAGCTCTACAGTGACAGTCAGAGTGCAATACACTTTGGCTAAGAATTCAGCCTTTCATTCGAGGACCAAGCATATTGACGTCAGATATCACTTCATACGTTCGTTACTGGAAGATGGATCGATTGCTTTGGAGAAAATTCATACAAGTGAGAATCCTGCAGATATGTTGACCAAGGCGGTCACACGAGAGAAGCTGAAGCTCTGTTCAGCTTTGGTTGGTCTTCAGGCTTGAAGACTGGGACGTGGTGCACTTCGGATGTAGAAGACGAAGGATCATGTGGTGATGTGTCTCCAAGTGGGAGATTGTTGAGTGTGGAGACTACACGTGGTGTGTAAAACCACTCACATCAGAACATGGTCGGGCGCCCGGACGGTCTGTGGACCGGGCGCCCGAAATTCAGGCTGTTTCACCCAACAGCCACTGGACTGTTTTACAAACGGTCGGGCGCCCGATGGTCAAAGTGACCGGGCGCCCGAAATTAGTCTGTTTTCTCCTTTTTAACGCTGGACATATTTTGTATTGGCTGGGCGCCCGACCCAGTTATGTCCGGGCGCCCGACCGGCTTCGGGCTTAAGACGCGGGTTTCCTATTGTGTGTTCTAATTGCGGGGTTTACTATATAAAGGGGAGTAAACCGGGATTAGACATGGGGATTAGGGCTTCTATACGTCCAAGGTGAGAAAAAGGCGAGAAGATTAGCAAAAGGACCATCTCTGTGCATGGAAGCATAGGATAAGGTAAGTGCATTGCTTGTAACTTCGTTTTTCTTCATAGTGAAGTTTGCAATTGTGGTTTTTTACCCTTGTTGGGGTTTTTCCATTTAAATCTCTGTCTTGTGGAATGTTGGTTTGTGTGATTCTTTTCTAGTTATTATTTTCTTCCTGTTTTTCGTTTGTGGGTGAGACCGGAATTGGATCTCGGTTCACTGGCGTTGTTGGCGTGCTGCGCAACAGGGGCATGTCTGTTGAATGGACTAGATGGCATAACCATGACATGGTAGGCCTCACAAATGGTGCAGAAGGTTTTATTGGTTGGGCATCCCTCCCAACTCTCCCAAAAAAGGAAAAAAAAAATCGTTTGGAGTACTGTTTTTGGCCTCATGGTCTACCAGCTACGGGCAGATTCATGATTCACGCGGGTCACTCGAAGGGATATCGTGGTGTATGTGCCTTGAATTCACACCGTCCAACCATTTTAACAGCTTATTTAAGGTCATGATCTCAAAATAGTTACTTAAAATTTTAAACTAATTAAGCTTTACTGATATTTAAATGCAAATTTTACTTGAAAAATCCTCATAATACATTATATAAGGAGGAGATGCTTTTACGCCGGATATTTACCAAAAATCCCTATCAACGTACGGATAGGATGTGAAAAGTTTAGTTTACTTATGACATATTCATATATGATCAAAATTAGTGCTGTACACTAGTCAAGTCAAGCTTCGCCCTGCTTATTCGACTCAAACCACCCAGCCCCTGCTTGGTGCTCAACTTGACTCCGCCAAGTCGAGCATGGACCTGCTCCATCAGTAGACCAAGCGAGTTCAAGTACGAGTTTTCGAGTTAAGTTGAATGGGGAAGATGATGGTCACTACAATCCATGAGAGAGAGAACTTGTTATGTGTGAGTCGCATGCACACGTGAGCAAGCAGAATGAGATGAAAGGTCTGATGCAGATAATAGATTTTCATGGTGAAGTAGCTCCACCACATTGTATTGCCTTTGATCTTTATTTATTATTATTATTATTATTATTATTATTATTATTTACTTCAGAATGGCAGAATGGTTTTGACTTTTGAATTTGTAAGTGCAGAGAGAGTAAATGAAAAAGTGGTTGTTTTTTGTGGGATATCTTTAGATTTTAAATTTGGACGTAATGTTTCTATTTTTTATTGGGTGTGTTCTCTAATACAATTAAAGAGTTTAAATGCAAACATGTATCGATTGTTTCAATGCAATTAAAGGATTTGCTTTTTCCAAACAACTATTTTCTAACCTTAGCCTTCATACTAAGGGTGACAGCATCGAGTCGAGTCATGCTAAGCTGAACTGAGTTGAATTCGAGTTATGGTTCGAGTAAATAGCATGTTATAAATGAGGTTGTATGGACCACACCATGATGTCTTTTCAAATTCCACATGCTGCATGACCCACTAAGTATAGGGTCCAAAAACCTTCATCCATGATTATGTCCTTACTCATGCCTCAGTAAACACGAGGTCATGAGTTCGAGCATCCATTGTGGTATAAAAAAGCCACAGTGGTGTGAGTGTGTGTTAAAAAAAAATAAATTCTACATCCATGATTCAAGTGGACCAAACGAATGAAAAAGGTGTAAGGGACAATGCCCACTCTCCAAACTATTTCCCATGGTATAGCCCACCTAAATCATGAATTGTCCTAACTTTTGAGGTCATGACTAAATTTTTTTATGACATCTAAAGGTTTAAGTAGATTTCACATAAACATCAATGTGGAACTACAAAAAATCAGTGGTGGAGGTCTCTCTTCCAACTTTTTCTTCGGCATGGTGTGGCTCATCCAATCACATATGGGATTTTATTTATTTATTTATTTATTTTTGTATGCCTAACATGGGATTACAAATCTCCTGGTCAAAGTGGATTTCACATACACATGAGGGAGTGCCCCACCAAAAATGATGGGGTGTCCCTATGAAACACCTCTACATAGTGTAGCACACAGTTTCTATAGTAACTGTATGTGGTGCTAGAAAAGCTTTGTGGACGCCACCCTGATGTATGTGTTTTATCTAAGCAATTCATCATTTTGTCAGATCAATTTAGGGCATGAGCTAAAAAATGAGGTAGATCCAAATCTCAAGCGGACCATGATGTAGCAAAGTAGTGATTGAATGCCCACCATTAAAAACTTCCTAGGCCCATTGTAACAATTATTTTCCATCCACCCTGTTGATTAGGTCACACAAACCTTGATGAAGAGAAAACACAAATAGTATCTTGATCTAGTAGCTCGTAAAAAGTTTTTTGGGCTTCCAATAACCACTGTTTCCTATAATGTAGTCCTCTTGAGATTTGGACCTGCCTCACTCTAAAATGATCTGAAAAATTGGATGGAGGAAGCAGAAAAAACACATAATAGTGAGGCCCACAGACATTTTATAGCTCCGCACAGTACTGTCGTGTGCTACACTGCTGTCAAGTCTGTTGTTCTCGAGATTTCATTCTTATATTTAAAAGAAAAAAAGTCACGGCACACCGACTCCAGCCCACCATGATGTATATGTGAAATCCACTCTGACTAATAGATTTGTAATCCCACGCTAGATACAAGGTTAAAACACTAGGTTGGCTTGTGATTGAGATGGACCACATTAAAGGAAACATTTGAGAGAGGTGTCCATCATTGTTGTTGTTTTTTAAGTCCACTGTGATTATTATGTGAAATCAATTCAAATCATTAGATGCCACACCAAAATTTAGGCCTTAGGCTTAAAAGTCAGGAAAATCCTCTATTCAGATGAGCTCCATGCAGGGAAATAGTTTGGAGGGTAGGTGCCACCCTACACACGTTTTTCTAATCATTTGGTTCATCTGAATCATGGATTGGGATTTTGTTTTTTTGTTTTTTTTCTGTGCCTATGCTTAAAATTGAGCCACACATCTGGTACTATTTGGGGTTTGTGTGGAGTGCCCAAATTATGAATAGGTAGGATCTTCGATGGCATATAAATATCACGGTGGACCCTGAGAAGGTTTCAATGGTGGTCCCAATATCATCTCTGATTCCTGTCGTGTGGTCCACTTGAGCCTTAGATCTGCTTCCTTTTTGGGCTCGTACCCTGAAATGATCAGTAAAATGGACGGAGAATGTGGATAAAACAAATACATAACAGTGAGTCCTAAGGAGCCCTTGCCTGGACCGAGTCCGTCCAGCGGGGCAGGAGCAATCCGCGTCCAACTTCCCTGCATCCAGGAAGCGGATTGCGTACTGAGTAACTCCACACGCTAGCGTGCGGAGTAAACTCTGTGGGGCCCACAGTGATTTACGTATTTTATCCACTCCGTCCATCCATCTTAACAGAAAATTTTATGTATGGTGTCAAAAAATCAAGCATATAAAAATCTAAAGTGGACCACACCATAAGAAAAGTGTGAACTGAATGTCTACCATTGAAAAATTCTCGAAGGACACAGAAGTTTTGGATCAAGCTGATATTTTTGTTTTCCCTTCATCCATATCCATGTGATCTTATGAACAGGTTGGATGACAAAACAAACATCACTGTAGGGCCTGGGAAGGTTTCAACGGTGGAAATCATTATTCCCACTGTTTCCTCGTGGCATGGTCCACTTGAGATTTGAATATGCTTAAATTTTGGGCTCAACGACTAAAATGAGCTGGAAAAACATGTGGACGGAATAGATAAAGTACATACATTCTAGGTGGGCCCAACTGAGTTTACTCCGCACGTTAAGAGCGTGCGGAGTCAATCCGATTCCCTGCATTCAGTAACGGAAAGTTTCTCCAAGCAGAAGTTTATAGAAAACGGACGCTGACACTGCCAGTAGCTGCGTTGGTGCTCCGTAGACCCACCATGATGTATGTATTTCATCTACGCCGTTTGTTCTCTTTTTTCAGATATTTTAGGGCATGAGTCCAAAAATGAGCTGGGTCCAAATCTCAAGTGGACCACATCACATCAAACAGTGTTGATTGAACGCTTATCATTAAAAACTTTTTAGGGACTATAGAAGCTTTGGAGAAGCTGATATTTGTTTTACAGATTCTAGGATGTCAAATGAACATTCAACATGGGCCTTAGGAGGTTTTGATGGTAGATATTCAATCACTATTGTCTTCCTGTAGTGTGGTCCACTTGAGATTTAGATCTGCCTCATTTTTGTATAGACAAAACGGACGCGGATAGGCTGCTGAGTCGCCAGGTGGCTACTAAACAGTGCTCTGTGGGCCTCAATATGATGTATGTGTTTTATCCGCTCCGTGCATCTACTTTTTTAGATTATTTTATGACATTTAAAAAATAAAAGACATATCTAAATCTCAAGTGGACCACACCCTAAGAAAACAGTGGCTATTGAACGCCCACCATTAAAAACTTACTAGAGTCCACTCCACCGTAATGCTTATTTGACATCCAACCTATTGATTAGGTCATGCAGACTTAGATGAAGGGAAAAAACTAATATTAACTTATCCAAAACTTTTGTAGCCCCAGGAAGTTTTTAATGGTGAGGGTTCAATCAACCCATCAACACTGTTTTCTGTGATGTGGTCTACTTGAGATTTGGATCTAACTCATTTTTGGACTCATGCCATAAAATAATCTGAAAAAAGAGGAGGACGGCGTAGATGAAATACACATATCATGGTGGGCCCACAGAGCACCGTCCAGTAGCTAGTGGCTACTGATAGCGTCAGTAGGCAATCAGCGTTCCCAGCGAAACCGCGTCCAGCTAGGAACTCACTCTACATGTAGAAGCAAAACTCGGTCAGGTGCGCCACCGGATAGGAGGACACTGTTGAAACCTTCCTGGAGCTCACCATTGTATTTTATAATCCATCCAAACCGTCCATTAAGGTTATTCTCTCGAGGATGAACTGAAAACACAAATATTAGCCTACTCAGAAACTTGTGTGGCCCCATGGAGGATTTAATGGTCAGCGTTCAATCCCCAGTGTTTCCTTTTGTCTTGATCCACCTGAGTTGAATCTGCCTCATTTTTGGGCTTCTGTCCAATCCTGAGCTTGCAAAACTGATGGACGGAGTGGATTTCTCGCGGAAATCGCAGTGGACCCCACTTACCATCCGCTCCTGTTGGCGGGGAAGAGAGGCAATTCCCTTCCATTTTATGTTTCAAAAATTCCAAACCTTTTCTCCTTTCTTTGCGGATTTTTGCAGCGTCCTGCAGATTCAAAGCTTCAAAAATAAAAAAATAGAAAAAATAAAATAAAAAAGAGAAGGAAAAACCCTAGCTTTGAATCAGAGGAATGGATTCTTCGGGGAATAGATTGACTTCTTGGATCTCGGGAACTGATGAATTCATGGCCCTTCAATCCCAGCCCTCCAATCCCCGCTCCTCCCTCGGTAGGAGCGCTCCCGCCATCAAAGCTCCTCCCTCTCTATCGCTCCTTCTGTTTTTCTCGATTCTTGTTCTCCAGATCCACTCCTCCCGCTCTCTCTCTCTCTCTCTCTCTCTCTCTCTCTCTCTCATCCTTTGCGTATTTCTACAAAGAGATCCTCTCACGTCTCTTCTTCCTTTTCTAACTGAAAAATCTCTCCTTTCTCAGTCTCATACCCTTCTTTTCTTTTTTCTTCCTTCTTTCCCGAGATTTGGATTTCTCGTTCTTATCTTTTCCCGGTTATTAAAGCGGAATCGAGCGGTTATTCTGTATTTGGTGTAGAGATTCGGATGGGAAGGCGAATTCCGGATTCATCGGTTAGTGATTCTTTCCATCTCTTTCTCGATCTAATTGTCGAAAATTTCTTGTTTTGTCTTATTTCTTTTTCCACTATTTTCGCTGCGTTGATATGTTTGATTTTAGTAAAAAGGGGAATCCGTTTTTGCATCAGGAGCTGGCCCGCTCACTGGGGCCCACATGCTGAGTGGTCGGATGATAAGAACTGTCCCTGTTTTGGACTCTATCCCATACGTGCATACACTGAGGGGATGATTCCGACCTCTGTAGATGAATTTTGGACATTGAAAAGAAATGGCTTGCATTCAACTCTAAAAATCAAAGGTTAGGATCATCAGCAGAGTGTAATAATGGGAAAAATAGCTTGTTTGTAGTGGTAATGATAATATGGACGGTTCAAATCTATCTCAACAGGTGGGCCCCAAATCCTCGCAACAAACTATGGATCTTGAGTCAGGAGATGGGGGCGAAATGAACTCTTTTAGGAAAACTGCATTTGATTTCAATTTGTATTTGTTTTCTTATGTTTTCGCTGTGAATTTTGAGTAGAGGAATATCTGCATCCATTAGAATGGACCACCAAATGTTACCATCGAGTGCATAAAACTAATGTGTCATGTGGACACGGCATCAAAACCACTGAAAATTAGGTTGTACCTTGAAGATCACAGATGGGCCATGCGTATACACTGAGTACATTCTTTGGTTGTACCTTGTAGGACGCAGATTGCCTCCGAACCTCATGACATGAAGTTCCTGCGGTCGGAAGTTAGGTGAGGTCACTGTGATGTTTGTGAGATATCCACCTTGTCCATCAGTTTTGCCAACTCATCTCAGGACATCAGCCAAAAAACGAGGTAGATCCAAAACTCAAGTGGGCCACATGACATGGGGATTGAATGCCCACCACTGAAACATTTGTGAGGCCACATAAGTTTTGGATCAGGTTAATATCTCTGTGCTTTCAGTCCTAGTGGGAGTGACCTTATGAACAGTTTGGAAGGCATATAAACATCACGATGGACCTCGGGGATGTTTCAATGGAAGGAATTTCCCTCCCCCCACTTGAGTTTTGGATCTGCCTCATTTTTTGGCTTATGTCCCAACATGAGCTGGCAAAGTGGATGGACGCGGTGAATTTCTCACAAAAATTATGGTGGGCTCCACCTAGCTTCCGACCGTAGGAAGTTCCTGCAATCAGAGGATGCAGGCAATCTGCGTCCTACCTTGTATCCATTGACCATCAATTCTTTTCTAGGGAGCAGTCCACCTGATGATTGGATCAGCCTGACTTTTGCACTCAGTGATCTTCAAGGTGGGCCCTACCTCTTAAGCAGCTCAGATATTGTACACAGACGTCATGTCAGCTTTATGCTCTCAACGTACAGTAACTTTGTGGATGTGAATGTTCCTGCTAGAGAATTTGTATTTAGGTTATACTGTAAGATTCTGTGTTTTGAAGATTTTTAGTTTTTTCTTGGAAATTTCATGTTCAGTTTTACAGAACATTAGTTTGCATCATTTGATAATCGCTTTGTACAGTTATGTTTGATTGCATATCTTTTCTCCATCCATATCCATATCCTACCATTTATCAAACTTGGAAAATTGACTTGATTTGCGTACGAACAGATTCATGCGGAATTATAAGAACTTTGGGCCATGAGTTCTTGCAGTTGGGTCTCACTCTTCAGTTATCCATAACTGTTGGTCTAATTGGACTCACCAAGTTGAATCATGTCCCAAAAACCTCTCTGATAAAACCTTCAATTTGTGGCTTCTGAGTAATCATACAGGAAGGGCTCGCTCAATAGGAAAAGTCCAATTCTGGAAGGTTTGGGGCATGTTCTACTTGTAGTTGGGCCCATCAGATCAAGGGTATAGATCACCTAACAATGGGCCTAACTATAGCAACTCAGAGCCTAAGGCTACTGTACAGTACATATATCATTTGATCCAGAATCATTTAGTTCCTCTGTATTTATCATAAGCTTTTCACAATAAAATTAAAAAATTTGATGTGTGACACGAAATATTCTCTGAGAGAGATCTTTTTCAGGTACTTGGTTAGTAGTTGCTATGCGATTGAAGCTGTCTGCCATATGCTAGAGGAACTATCATGAGAAGTTTCTATTTTGTGGTCCTCAGATGCTATTGTCACAGGCCATAGCTGTCAAGAAAAAGACTAGACCGTAATGAGCATTAAAACAGGTAATTTATCAATCAAACCTTCACTTGCAGTTGGCTGAAAGCTGTTCTATCTTGAATGTTTGAGTTCAATCTTTTCCCTTCACAAGTGTAGTGTCATGTCTCTCGAGGAACCGGGATTTGAAAATGCACATGGGGAAATGGACTTTCCGAAAAGAGATAATATGGTCTACAAGATCCTTCATGGTTTTCTCAAGCAGGGGAATAGGGGATTTATCAATATTGCAACAAATGCTGTAAGAAGAGCGACAAGTAACAGGTGCAGTTTTTTTTTTTTTTTCATCTTTCTAACTCCAATCTGTTTACCTACTTGTCTCTGCCAAAACGCATATGGGATTCACATCTTTTTGGCATACTATATGGAAGAAATTGATAAATAAAATCTTAACAGACTGGTTCTTTCTCGGATGGATACATTATAACACACAGGCTACTTCATTATGTTATCTTTGCATACCTCTCATTTTCATGCAAATGATGCATGCAATCTTCCTTATGTATGCTGCAGATAAAAATGCTGGGACTTGAAATCTCAATAGTCACGTAAAAGGTTAAGAAAATGGACAGCTATGTCTGAATTGGGCTAGTGGTCACTTGTTTGCCACTCCCGTAATCAAACCCTGTGGCACAACTCACTTCATCCAAAGGGGGTTTTGAAAGGTCATTTATGACTACAAGTTCATATAACATGTCATATTTCCTGTTTGGATTTATGGAGACGAAAGGAATGTCACTTCCTGTGAATCTATCTGTCCACTGTTTGTGAAGCCTTTCTTTGTAGAAAACAACAATAATAGTTAAACTACTTTGTTGGGAAACTAATGCATACTATAAACATGCAGGTTATCTAATGGAAATCGAGCAGCATTTGGTGATGACATCAACCTTCAGACTGATGTGGATGAAAAGAGGCATGAAAGAAAGTCCGGGCCCCTTGTGTCTGGAATAGCTTACTGCATTTCTTCATGCAGCATGATATTGCTGAACAAAGTTGTTCTATCAGGTTATGGCTTTGATGCGGGAATATCATTAATGTTATACCAGGTGAATACATCTGTCATCCATGAATAAGTTATTTCCTTCCTTTTGGCAAAGAATTGCAATGGTCAAATCTGTGGTCCTACATCATCCTCTCATATTTAACATTTGATATTTTCCATCAAGGTGAAAGAAATGCCCAAACGTACAAGTTCAAAAAATTGTGACCAGTTTGGTATATTTGTAACTAATAAGTTTTTTTTATTTTTATTTTATTTTTAAATTACTTGATGCATAAATTACTCATACTTTAGCTGTTTCTTTTATACAAATTTTGTTTAGAAAGAAACCTGCCTGTCGCTGGAAATCTTCATCCGAAACCACTCAACCATCTAAAACATTTTGGGGATGAAAACTTGCTTCGACTTTCTAATGACTTGGGTGAATTGAATATAAGTCAGGGTCCAGTTGAGTATGTCTTCTCTGTATTGTGTAGTCTCTCTCTCTCTCTCTCTCTCTCTCTCTCTCTCTCTATATATATATATATATATATATATATATATATATATATATATATATATATATATATATATTTTCTCTTTTGCTACTCAGTTGCTAAATTAAAACTTGTCAAATGTGATGGCACTTGTTATTGTAGCAGATTTGTCTAGTTTGTACATTATCTCTCTATGATATCAGTATCTGTTTGGGATTCCTACTTCATTTATGTTTTTATCATCTGTTACTACTGTAACATGGGTAGAGGAATGTCTCATGTCTTGACTACCTGAACTAGTTTTGGCCTAGTGTAAGAAAAAAGACAATGGAATGTCTGAGTTCATTTTATCTTGGTTTATGTCTCATCCAACTTAAAACTGAAAATCTTGGTTGTAATCATCACCTTCATTGTTCCCTTGTCCCAGCTATTTGGGGTTGCCTTTATCCTGTTTTGCCAATTAGATAAGAAACAAGAATTCTCAGGTTGACTATAGATGGGCCAAATGTGTACAAGGAGACGGTTAGAAAAGATTGACTAAAGGTCTACGTTCCTAACGCAGGGAAGGGCATGAAAAAGTGAAGAGGAAGATCACTGTTTTCCCCAAGTGATTAAAACCTTGAATCCACAAGAAGAGTTCTTCAATCCACAAGAAAATAAGAGAAAATTTGGGTATTTTACTGAATAATGAATTTAAATTTTTTCGATTACACCACTTGATAAAGAAAAACCAAACTCTAATTCGAAATTACCCAAAATAGCAAAAAATCTATCCAAAGACTAAATTTTCCAAAAATAGAACCATCAAATAAACCTTACCGGAACATTCCGGCATTATTATAAGCAATTTCTAAACAAGAAGGGAATCCTAAAACTGCATGAATAAAAAGGTACGATGAAATGGAAATGTCTGAAAATAGTAAAATTTTCTGAAAATAGTACTTTTGAATAGGAAGCGTGCGTTTTTTTTTTTTGCGAAATGAATGGACGCGACCCGCTATGCGGGTCAGTTGACCCCAGATGGCCTGCTATATAAAGATCAATAGGTTATGCAACTTGTAACGAGACCCGGATCAAAAGTTATGGCTGATTTACGGTTCACACTTCAAACGGCAATTTCTTCTTATCTGGAAGTTCTTGGAATCGGACGTGCCTAGGGCCCAATTATGTCATGCCCTACGTATGATTGGGCCCGGATCCAACAGACTACGTCCGCTTTTGTTCGGGCTTCTTTATGTCCAGCTGTGCCAAGAATACATTTGCGGACTGCTCTACATCAGTTCCACATACAAGTGCAGCACGCCTGAGAAGCAGATTGACCTGAGTCTTGATATATATATATATATATATATATATATATATATATATATATATATATATATATATATATATATATATATATATATATATATATATATAAGTTTTCTTATCTGTTCATCTTTTTTTTATTTCTTAATTTGTGGTAGGTCAAAAAGTTTGCTATTACCTTGCTGGTTAATACTTTTGCATTCTGCAGAATTTCATCTGTGTATTAGTTATTATCATGCTGGAGTTCTTAGGAGCTGTATCAACGGAAAAGCTCACTTGGAAGCTGATTCGAATTTGGATTCCTGTCAACATAATCTTCGTGGGTATGCTTGTGACGGGCATGTATAGGTACGGACAACTTCTATAGATATCTTTTCACTGGCTAGGATGGGCCTTTGGTGAGGAAACCGAACTTGAACTGTAAGAGATAAATGGCTTAAAAAGGGACAGCTACATATGAGTATTTGCTTTAGATGTTGCTGATGACATGATGGCTAGCACCTAATTTTGTGCCCTTTAGTCAAGTTCACATATGAATTTTTTCTTTTGATGTTTCAGTTTAAAGTACATAAATGTTGCGATGGTGACAATCTTGAAGAACATGACAAATATATTGACAGCAATTGGAGAAGCATATATTTTCAAGAAGCGTCAGAACAAGAAAGTTTGGACTGCATTGTTTCTAATGGTAGGTCTTTTCCTTTTCTTCATGTTTGTGCTAATGCTTTAATTTCCTCACAACCTATTCCTCAGAAGATTGACTAGGTTGATGTCAGCAAAGTCCCAAAAAAGGGCCATGGTTTCATCGTTTTCTTCACATGTTTAAATGAAACGGCCGAGGAGATGTCAATAACTGCCAGTGCTCATTTTTCTTAATTTCCCAAAGAAGTTAATCATATTATCTTTTATTTGGATCTGGTCATTGTTATCTTCTCATACAAGAGTTATGTTAGACTTCATTGCTAATTCTGAAGTCATAGTTGAATTAGTAAACTATGATTGTTATGGCTGTTAGGGGTCTTGGAAAGTTTTCTAGTTTAGAGTTTTTGTTAACTAAGAGCTGTATTCTAAATGGGAGTCTCTCCTTACAAGAGAGATTGGGTTGGATGACCTGTATATTCTGTGCAACCAATTTTATTCTTTTAATAAATAATATGGAGGGGGGATAGGGCTTTGATTGATCTCTCACTTTTTTTTTTTTTTTTTGTTTCCTTTTCTTTTTCTGGTCTCAGGGGTCTGCTACGGCACCCTGCGGTATCTTTGCCAGGGTGCCCTTTCAAAAATTTCCTTTCTATTTCAAATGGCTTGTTCATACCCTGTCAAATGTCATTTTCTTGTTGATTTTCTATATCGGTGTTTGATTGTTTTCTCAGTGAACCTGTCTGGATTTGCACTTCACAGAGAACCCAATACATAATAGAAGAAACAGTATCAGAGAAGAAAAATTACCGCAGACATGAAGATTGTTCACTTGTTATTACTTGTTTCTCTTTTTCTAATGATCTACCATGTAGAACTCTTGCCATTCAATAATTCTATAGTTTGGATGTCTTTGCAGATCATATCTGCTGTGAGTGGTGGAATCACGGATCTCTCCTTTAACACAGTGGGTTATGCGTGGCAAACAGTGAATTGCATTCTCACTGCAAGCTACTCAGTAAGTACCATCATACAGCCATGCTATTCATCTGTGTTGTCCTCATGATAGTATCAGGAGTCTCCTCCTGAAGTGCCAGTCCTATTCCCTTTCGCGATTTCTTCATTCTCCTACCACCAGCTATAACTCTCATAATTCCTCCAAGGCCTCCTTTAACTCTTCTACTTACAGTTTTCATTGTTCACCAAATACAAATATTCTATGCTTTATAAGTGTAATTGCCATTGTTATTCCCTATATTTTGTCAAATATAAATATACTTTTACATTCTACAAGATTTTTAAGTATAATTATATACACATCCTCCCTTAAGGGATCCTACTAGGAGATTTTTCTGAGACCTGCTAGTTCTCTCAGCTGCACCCAAATATGCTTTTTGTTTTGTGCAAATGAGGTCCTTGTTTTGCTTTATTTTGTGTTTTGGTGCAATCTTGCTCCCGCTACATCACAAAGCTCTATTTATCTCTTCGTATTTTCTCTTTCTGTCTTACTGACCAACAGATGCTGACATTTTTTTCTTTCTTTTTATACTTTTTTCCCTAACAGCTGACCCTACGCCGAGTCATGGATACAGCAAAGCAATCAACCAGATCTGGGAATCTCAATGAAATTTCGATGGTGTTGCTGAACAATGTTCTGTCTTTACCTTTCGCCATTTCCCTGATTCTCATCTTCAGTGAATGGGAATCTGTATATAACTCGTAAGCATGGCTTAATCTTTGGTATCTTAATTCTCTTAAAGTTGTATGAGATTTGCTTGATTCCAGTTACCTGATTCTGGTTGCTGGTTCAGGTTGGTGGACTCCCTTTTCTATCTTAAAATCTAGTGCATGCATGCATTCATTCAAATGTCTAGGCAACCATACATGCATGTCTGTGTGAAGGGGTTGGATCCATGAAATTTAAGTTCTGAACTTCCCACATATTTCTCAATGCCATTGTTAGCTGTGTGCATCTTTTCATCTTTTGAGAATTTTTGTTGATGTGATTTTTATGTCTTCTTGGTTTCCATTTGCAGACATGTGATTAGGACACCGATGTTTTGGGCGGTGGCAACAGCCAGTGGATTACTTGGACTGGCCATCAGCTTCACCTCTATGTGGTTTTTAAACCAAACTGGTCCCACCACGTACAGGTAAGAGTCATATACCATTGAGAGCCATCTCGGTTCACCAATTGGCTACTGATGAAGAACTTATGTTTTGCAGTCTGGTGGGATCCTTGAATAAGATCCCGATTTCCATTGCTGGTATACTGCTGTTCAATGTTTCGCTCAGCCTACCCAACCTTTTTAGCATACTCTTTGGTAATTAGTGCCGCCTATAACTGCTTCGTTATATTTCAGTTATTTTCATGTCTCTCTGACACCCACTCCCTCTTTTGAAATTTTGAACAGGTCTCTTTGCAGGAGTGTTTTTTGCTAAGGCCAAAATGTCCTGATTACAGTCGAACAAATCTCTTACTCTTACGCACTTTAGGTTCTAATACACAGCTCTCCTTTTACTTTTGTCACTATGATGTCTGCTAATTGCCTGTTACAAGAAATCAACAGGTGCCACGGGATGGGTGCATAACACTTCTGTTGTTTGGATATATCATCAACAAAACTCCGGCAATTATATCAAACAGGAAAGCATTATCCAGAGATAAAGCCGAATGCCGTTTGAATGCAGTTGCGCGTGGATTAGATGCCTTTATTCTTTTTGATATGTTTATTAAACTTAGGAAAGAATAGCTAGAACATCATTTCAATGGCTTTTCTCCCACAACACCATCTGAGGAGAGAACAGTTTGAAACAAGAAGAATAAAAGGGATTTTGTAAGTGGGTCTTATTTTGAAGCTCAATCATTCTTTTGATAGTCTGTAATGATCATGATTGAAATAAATTTCTCTTCACATTTTCTGGCAAACAATTCTGGTTTTTTTTCCCCCCAATGTGTAAAATGTGCATTCTTTTTTGCTAGCTTTTCTCCAGTTTTGTTGTTACAATATTGGAGCTATTGCAGAATTTCATACTGCCGTGTCCTGCTTATTCAACCTGATAATGTTTCTGTTCTTCTCGACCATATGAATTATAGTCTATAGAGGCATTTTAGTCTCACCTGCATCTACATGGCAGCCCATAACGACACCACCATTAGATCCAATCCAATGAATCCATTCCGTTGGTCCCACAGTGAAGATTCTTCACCTCCCCCTGAAAGAAAGAAAGAAAGAAAAAGGTCTGTCCGCTCATCATCAGGTTCTCACTGTTGAAAAGCCTGATTTTTCGATGGGGGGCAAGTACACGGTGGGATGGATTGTATCTTGTGCACCTTTTCCATGTTGGCACGTGGGTGTTGCCATGCAGGTCGGTTTTCTTTATGGTGGGAAATGGGTGGTTCCTGGTGGAGACAATGAAATGGTCCCAGCCCATCAGTTCAAAAATCCAGGTCACATTTGCAACTGGAGCTGTGTGATACATGTGGCCGATGGGATTAGCAAACCTTGGAATTAATATTAGATAACCCTTTTCTGTGGTCTTTGAGACATGTTTCGTGAAGGTCGGACGGCTTTCTAATGTTGTGTTTGGATGGACTATCATATTGAATTGCAATTTCGTTACTTTAAAGTTGGGCTCCAATGTAATACAAATGCAATTTCTGGAGGCTGCTTGCCAGGCAAGGTAATTATAATTTGGTGATTTCCATTCTATAGAACTAATTATTTCAATCCAATTCATTAGCGCATCCAAACATAGCAGAAGATCGCTGAAATCTATGGTTGATGTCACATTTTCCTTCTTTAGGTTTTCGATCCCTTGAACAAGTTCTGTTTTGGGACCTTGATACTTAAGAAATAGTGGAACTTAGCTAGCCTTTTAAGTAAAATGGACATATTAATGGCCAGAAATTTCCTAATTTTGGAATCCAAAGAGATTACATGGTGTGGATAGTATTAACCGATACTGTTACTAATGCTTGTTGTGTAATGGTGTTTAACTGGTGATGGATTGAATGAAATTCATCTAAACCGAAGGTTCCAAATGCAATTACAGTCCCTATTTGATATGCCATTGTGTCTCAATCCAGGTTTTGTTTTTAAATGAATGCATCAGCATTAGATTGTTATAACTTCTGTTTTTGTTCATGTGAGTGGTATGTTTTGTTGCAGGAAGGACAGAAATGAATGGAATTACGGCTCTGTTTGGAAACACCTGGGAAAATAGATTGTGAGAATGGACACGATCTGACAGCTGGCCTTCATACATGCCACATCAGCAAGTTGATGTAATTTTGCCGAACTTTCCCTGCAAAACAGCTAGAAAGTAATACTCTGCTCTGAGCAAAAGAATAGTTTTCTGGCAGTTTGCTGGAAAGTTCCACAAACGGCCTGTAATTGCTGATCTAACACATCCAGCGGCCGCTTTCAGAACATGGATTGACCAGTTTTAGCGACTCAGACTAATTAATTCGGTCCTGATTTGAGTTGTGACTTGGCCGAGTCAGGCTGAGTCAGTCATAGTTTCAATGTTGACTTGTGGTGCTGAACTGGATCAAACTCGACCAAGTTGAAGTCGACTCAGATGAGTCACATCAGAGTCTAACGAGTCGTCAATCATGTTTCAGAATGTGACTTTCTTATAGTATATCTTCCCAGGGATTTCCAAACATAGATGGGGCAAAAGGGGTCAAAAGAATAGCAATTAAAGGATCCTTTTCCGGAAGCTTTGCACACTGTACTCATGTTTTCAGTTCTCGTGAACACGGCCAGGGATTAAGTAATACAGACCATTGTCTGTTGCATTCCACAGCGGGTGGACCATACCACAAAATTCTCTAGGATTGGAAGATCCTAACCATGGAGCTTGGGCATTTATTCGGTTGATCATGGGCAGCTAGCTAGTGCATTAACTGTTCATTTGTAACCCATATATAAAAAACTTAGGGCTGTCCCACTACTGTGATTCTAAGGCATGGTCCATCTGTGGTGGGGCCCACCAATGATCTGGGTGTACTAAACCATGGTCCCTACATTCAGAATTTGTATACTCGAGCTAATGTAGTTCGTGAACCTAGCGATGCTGTTCCTGACATTTTCACTGTTGACAAGCATTGCATTATCACCAAGAACTTGCAAAAAATGCTTGCACGCACTCGTATGTCGCCACCACCGCCACCGCTGCCAACATATTTCAAGAGGGGCTTTTGAAAATCCAGAATTCGAAATGCTTGCTGGATTCCCTCCAATGTCTAGCATTTGAAACGCTTTCAAGATCTACATAAAAAAAAAAAAAAAAAAAAAGAAAAAAAAAGAAAAGAAAAGAAAAAACCTGCTATACTGCATCCCACCGATGTCTACGCATCCGTAAGATTGCTGTACAATTTCAACCATAGACTCATGTCAGAGCATCTCCTGCACTTCTCTAGAGTAAAATGAAAACTTCCATACCCACTGCATGGGAACTCTCATACAATCTAACTCAAAACTCGACCGCTGAGTTCACATGCAACCAACTCTAGTACTGTATCATTAGAGGAGATATGCGACGGATGTGCCAAAGAGGGATGCATGTGCAAGATCCAGCGACTACAACAGGTGGGGCCCGCCGCAAATATTTCTTGGACCGGAGAGATCAGGCTAGTCATCAGGTGGATGTGGACAACAAGTATCAGTTGAATACAGACCATGTTTTTTTTTTTTTTTACTAGTTGAACATGTGGTCCACGTGGTGACTGATAGACCATGCTATTGGGTCGTGGAATGCTCATCTTGGACCCCGCCTGATGAATGGCCGTGATTGTTCTACCGAAAAATAGGTCCATAAAATCATAAAGAAAGTGGCACATGTAAGAAGTGTTTTTTTTTTTTTTTTTTGTTGTAAGAAATGCTTAAAATGGAATATTATTAATTATGCATTAAGTAGTGGCAAGAGTATATAATTAATTAAGCAGAAATTACTCTAATTGGCTGATGATATAAATAGTAATCCTCTTCCGTTTTTTTTTTTTTTTTTTTTTTTTTGTCTTTTACTAATCATCATTAATTAATCATCACCATAGAGTCCTACGGCTCAGATTTCTGGTTTATACAAGAGGGGCCCTTTGTTAACAACTGATCCAAGCCATTGATCAGATGTGCCGAGCCATGAATGATCAATTCGCTAAAAATTCCTCACGCATGAAGACCCCACCAAAATATTTGGTTTTTTTTTTTGGTTGAATCTGGACTGTAGCCGTCTTTTCTCCCTTAACCATCTATTATCTGATCAGGAATTCAAGTGTTGGGATTTCCCATCCATCAGATGTTTCATTCATGGCATATCTACAGCGGGTCCCATCTTATCACTAGAATTTGGATCGCTGAACCATGGACCCCACTTGTACAAACTGAAAACCTGAGCTGATATTTTTATTCGGATAGAGCATTTTATGATACTCCTTACAAACAAACGTTTCCACAACAAAAATTGTTATTTCAACCCCTAAAATTTGCTATTTTAGTGCAGCGATAATCTCTTTCATGAGGTGGAATTGACACTTCCGGTGATGCAAACTGCAAATATCATTTTGTTAGTAGTATATATATTAGGGTTAGAGAGAGAGAGAGAGAGAGAGAGAGAGAGAGAGAGAGGCAAATGAATGATATTCAATCTCCATAACATCATACACATGAAAGTCAATCATTTTCTAGCTCTATACAGAAAAATATTAGAGAGAGAGAGAGAGAGAGAGAGAGAGAGAGAGAGAGAGAGAGAGAGAGAGAGAGAGAGAGAGAGAGAGAGAGAGAGAGAGAGAGAGAGAGACTTGTATTTCACTACTAAAACTGCATGCACATGACCAATGCCTTTCCTTTCTCTTCAGCAGGCAACGCTTTGTGATACCTGTGAAAATCTGAGGCAGTTGGGAATGAAAGAAAGGAAAAAAAAAAGAAGAGGAAAAGGAGGGAGAGAACAAACAACAAAAATGAAATGATTGAGGTGCAACTGAATAACAGCAAACGTCCACCATGTGTTAAAACCCCAGAGATTTTCTCCTCACAAAATCAAGAAACGCTTTTGTCTAAACACCTCCACAAATGGAATTCTAACGGTTTCTACTCAGTCTTTGACTCCCTCCCTACCAAAGTACACTCATTTTCTTCATTTTCCCAGATACCCAAATCCAATTTCCACCATCTAAATCTCTACAACAATCTCTAGAGCCTCCTCTACAGGAACATTACCTGAAACTCTTGCTAGTGCTTTGAGAGATTTTTGAAGATGAGACCATCTCTATTAAATCCATCTCCTTCTTGCAATTTGTAGAAGCTTGAAATGATTCCATCAGCAGCTCGGAATTCAGGTAGTTTTCACTGTCGGTTGAAGATGTAGAGACACCATTCAGTAGATAGGATAAATAAAGGTCTGAAGACAGGTGTGTAGTAGTATTAGCAGGAGTGCTACTGGTAGTGGGGTCTTTAGGTGGGTCATTATTAGCATAACAGTCTGTGATTGGGGAAGAAGCTAAGAAAGAAAGATCATCCATATCTGCAAATTGAAGGCCATCATCAAAGTAAGAATCGTCAGAGAAGAGAATATGCTGAAGTTGGGCTATTTGAAATCTGTCATTGTCCATTGATTCAATGGTTGGATTAGCCTCCGGATGTATGACAGGAATTTCTTGAAATTTCTCTGGGAAGAGCGGGCTGTCATCTGTAGGGGTGGTTGAGGTTGAAGCATCGGTGGCAAATGCCAGCGATTTTGAAAGTATGGTATGGGATTGGTTTGATGGAGTGGTGGTGGTGATGGTGGAGCTCTCTTCCATGCACTTGCTTCTGATGTAGTTTTGCAAAATGGATGGCTGAGATCTCCCACCTTGGGATTTCACTTTTCTGATCTTTCTCCTTGCATTCTGCCTCCTTTTGGTGGCATTCCAATAGTTCTTTACCGCGTTTTCAGTTCTTCCAGGGATTATCTTAGCAATCTCAGCCCATCTGTTGCCAATCTTCTCATGTGCCTCAACTAACAGTCTCTCTTCTTCCTCACTCCATGTGTCCTTCTACAAAAAAAAGTCACCATGAGAAGATTGAAAGAAAGAACTAGTGAAAGAAGAATGCTACATACAACCTGAATGTGGTTTGGAAATATAATTAGCAAAAGCTCCTAATTCTTTATAATCCAACAAAAAGATTTCTTCGGAAAAAAAATTATGATAAAAGTAGAGATTTTGGTCCTTTGTCATATGAAATTGAATTAGAAGAAAAAGGAAGAAGGGTTTCAGGTTGCTTATCAAAATAAGAAAAAAGAACAAAAGAAGCATGATTTTATAGAAACCTATTTCCGAGAATTATTGAAGAAATTTGAATGATGTGAAAAGGTGACAAGATTCACAAATCACAGAAACTTAGTGCAAATACAATCTAGCTTGTAAAGAAAATAATATAAAGAAAAGTAGTAAAAACTAACTTGAAAAAAATGCAATTAGAGCCTGTTTGTTAAATTAGGAAAAAAAGAAAGAAATGAAAATGAAATTCTTTTAGTTACCTATAAAAAATACATGGGAATATCAAAACCTAAATTTTAAGAAGATTAAAGATTAATGAATCTATTGCTGAAAATCTTTCACAGAGAATAAGAACAGAAATATAATTAAAAAAAAAAAAAAAGCTTTGGGCCTTACCCAATAAAAAAAATTCTTGCAAAAACTAATTGAAGGCTTAAAAAAATAAAAATAACTTGCTGGTGCTGATTAGTATACTCTTGAACTTTTTACATGAAATCACACGAAAACGAACTATTAAAATAGTGAATGAACAAACCCTATACCATAAACTCTTGTCGACCCGAAGGTCATTTTTCTTTTATTTTCCTTCATTGGATAAGTTCCATTTAGATCAATCAAAGAATAAGAAGGCATGGAAGAAGAGAACCTTGATATCTGGTCGCAAATGATTATGCCATCTCTCTCGACACTGCTTCCCGATTCGGCCCGCTAGTTTCTGAGCAATCTGTGACCACTTCTTTTCACCATGTTGCTTAACCAATGTAATCAACAACCTACACAAAATCACACACCAAAAGGGAGAAATGGAAAATCCATCATCTTCATTTATTAATTAATGCAAGTTTTAGATATACATACCCAATTCTAATATAGAAGATAGAAAAAAGGAAAGAAGAAGAAGAAGAAGAAGATATTTACAGTAAAAATATGAATATTTCAGACCTATCTTCTTCAGCTGACCATTGCCCTTTCACCACCACATTAGAGGAACTGCCTTTCACAGTACTCTTTCCACTAGCTTTTCTCTCCCTTCCCTTCAGATCGACTTTGCTATTTTCACAGAAAATCCCTCCATTCCTCTCATACACTGAGTTCAGAGGATCTCCATCAATGAACAGCCCATCGGCGAAGCGTATATCTTCCAAACCAGGCAAGGAAAGCCCACTTGCAAGACTCTCAGTTGCACCAAATGGAAAATCTCCGAGCCCATTCGGAGGAACCGGTCGATCGCTCTTCTTGGCCCATGATGGGATTGATGGTATCCATGAGATGTCGATTGGGTTGGTGAATATCTTTGGGAGGGCTGGGAACGGCGGGGGCCGGCGGAGTAAGCATGGACTGTTCTGCAGAAACCCATGTCCAAAAACACCTCCTTCCATGAAAGGGATCAAAAGCTGAGTTAAAAAAGGAGAGAAATGAGTCCTGGAGTGACTCAAACTCGGCTGAAATTCTGGCTAATGGAATGACTTTTGATTGATTTTTGGGATTGTAGTGTTTTCCTTCTTTTTTTTTGTGTTTTTGTTTCTTCATCTACTTGTAAGAAAACAGTTACGGGAAGGAGCATAAATTCTCGCATAATATGAAGAAGTTATTATTGGCCGTCGATTTGGAAGGCATCCAACGGCTGAGAATTGACCGCGCTTGTAACGCCTCAGCTCCCTCTCTGAGATAAGAAAGTCGTTATTATTTCTCTCCCTGAAATTATTGCATAACACATTAATGAAATATTTTAACGTGTGGAGCTTCTGTGAGCCCACTATAATGTATGTGCTTGATCCACACCGTCCATCCATCTTTTCCGACCAGTTGAGGGCATGAACCCCAAAAGGAGGCAGATGCAATCCTAAAGTGGACCACAACAAATAAAGAAATGGGTATTGAACAACTACCGTTGAAACCTTTCCAGGGCCCACCTTGTCATTTATTTTTCATCTAACCTGTTCATAAGGTCACACAGTCATGGATTAAGGGAAAACGCAAATATCAGCTTGATCCGAGTCTTCTCTCGCCCCACAAAGTTTTCAATAGTAGACGTTCAGTTACCATTGTTTCCTGTGGTGTGGTCTCCTTGAGAGTTTCATCTTCCTCGTTCTTGGGATCAAGACCTAAAATGATCTTTCAAAATGGATGGACAGTGTGGATCTGACACATACATCATGATGGGGCTCACTGAAGTTCCACACGTCGAAACGTTGGCCTTTTCTTCTCTCTGTAATGGAATCGTATTGGGCACCGCCGACTAGGGCTGTAAATGGCTCAGTGGACCCGATGGGTTACCCAGACCCAACCCATTTAGACCCGACCCATTTGTTAAATGGTACGGGTCTGGTCCAAGAATAAATTCATTTGTTAAACGGGTCTGGGTCTGGTTTCCTTTATATTAGGCTCGACCTGACCCGATCCGACCCGACCCAAACCCATTTAGTAAGTGGACGGGTTTGTTCTATGTTACAAGGGACCCGTCCAGCCCAGACCCGTCCAGACCCGGTTTTAAGCCTTGTAAAATGCTTGCATACTTGATCCAAACTCGGACCCATTAGACTCGGCCCATTTATAAATGGGTCTGGGTGGATCTCCCTCTATCAGACCCGGACCCATTTATAAATGGGTCTGATGGGCTGACTTAGACTGACCCGGACACGCCCATTTAGTAAAAGGGTCTGGGTCTAAAATTTGGACCCAGGACCGTTTAGTAAATGGGCGGGTCTAGTTTTGGCTAAACCCGCGCCGAACCCGACCATTTACAGCCCTACCGCCCTACTCCATTTTGTAAGCGGACTGCGTCCTACACCGTCTTGACCATAATCCGCCCAGACAGGGTCTCTGTGGGGCCCACAATGAGATATAGATTTTTATCTACACCGTCCATCAATTATTTAAGATCATTATAAGGTATAATTCCAGAAATTAGGCAGATCTAAGATTCAAGTGGACCACACCACAAGAAGCAGTGGTGATAATGATCCTCACCGTTAAAACCTTCCTAGGGGCCACCGTGATGTTTATTTACCATCCAACCTGTTCACGAGGTAAAAATTATGGTGATGAAGGGAAAACATAAATATCAGCTTCATCTAAAACTTCTAAGGTTCCAAGAAGTTCTTAATGGTACTGTCTGTTTAATCCCCACTTTGTGGTTCACTTGAACCTTGGATCTACTCCATTTTTTTGGTTTCTACCCTAAAATAATTTGCCAAAATGGATGTACAGAGTGGATAAAATCCATACATCAAGGTGGGTCCCACATAGCTCTGCCTGAACGGATTATTGTACAGGCGGGGCAGGACGCAATCCGCTTCCCTCAATTTTAGGGCATCCGTTTTGGACGGACCTCCCCACCAGCCAGCTAGCTTATGTCAAGCTCCGTGGCCCCACTATGACGTATATGTTTCATCCATGCCGTTCATCTATTTTTGAAGTTAATTTTAGGATAGGAGGATGAAAATGAGGCAGTTCTAAATGCCAGGTGGACCACACCGGCCGGAAACAGTGGTGATTGAAATTCCACGGTTAAAAACTTCACAGGGCTCACTGTAATGTTTATTTGCCAGCCAAGCTATTGATTAGGTCACATAACCCCGGATGGATGGAAAACACATATATCAGGTGGATCCAAAACTTCAGTGGGTGCCAAGAAGATTTCAACGTTAAGATTTCAATCCCCACTGTTTCCTATTGTGTGGTCCACTTGCCTTTGATCTACATAATTTTGGGCTCGTGTCTGGAAAAATGGGTGGAAGGCGTGGTTAAGACACGTACGTACATCATGGTGGGCCCACAAAAGCTTTGACACCAGCTAGCTGGCTGGTGCTGGGTCATCAGCCAAACCGCCTTCCGTTCTGGTGGTGCAAGGACTACGTGGGGGACCCTCCGAGGGTGGGCAGGTGGTGTACGGACTCTCTGTGAGACCCACCGTACGGGTGTCTGCAATTTATCCATGCTGTCCATCTGTTTCGCTAATTCATTTTAGGGCATGATACCGAAATCGAATGATATCCTAAGATTAAGTGGACCACATAACAGAAAGCAGTGGAGATTGAGTGCATACCATTGAAAACTTCATGAGGCCGTACAAGTTTTGGATCAAATTAATATTTTTGTTTTCCCTTCATCCAGGTCTTTTTGACCTTATGAACAGGTTGGATGGAAAATAAACATCATGGTGGGCCCTAAGAAGTTTTCAACGGTGGGCATCATTGTCCACACTGATTTTTGTGGCGTGATCTTCTTAGCTTTGATTTGCCTCATTTTTTAGCTCAAGCCCTAAAATGTTCTTGCAAAATAGATGGATGGTGTAGATATAACACAATATCATGGTGGGCCACAAACGTTTGCCACTTTAGTGCTGACCTCATCTGACATCATGACCGGTGACGTGGACTAATGAGAGGAGGCCGCAAAGAAGCACGGACGATCCGCACTCACAATTTGCCTAATTAATGTTGTTTAATGATATATAATAGAGTGCAGATATATAATAGGCAAATTATACGATATAAATTACCTCCCACCGTACACATGGAAAAGGGGAATGTAGATCTGGACCGTCCATATAGTTGGACATGTAGTGGATGGACGACAGTGCAAAAATCACACTCATCTCATGATCCTACACGTTAGTTTCCACTTGAAGGATCCACGGTATGGCCACAATATGAACGGTAGCGATCAACCTTAAACTTTCGAGGTGTACAGGTACATCATTTCCTGCATAAACTAAAGTAGTTTTAGGGAATGGAAACATCCACCATACATGTGGCATGTGTTGTCCATCTAAGCCGTCCAAGTTATGGGGCTCTAGAGTGGATGGAGCCGTAGCGCTAAAATTTGAATTGGTGGGGTGATTCTAAATTAAAATTTGAGCCGTTGATCATTGATCACGAATTAAATGGTAATTTAGAAAAATTATAATAATTACAACTTATATCTATGAGGTGACACCTCTGGAGTAATTTAGGGGAGAATTTTAGGCCCTGAACATTAATGATTGGAATGAACCATGTATATACTTTGGAGGGATGGCTACTCTTAAAGGCAAGGATTGAAAATTGCCTGGTTCGACTCACTGAGTCACAACTGCAGCTCCTAGTAGCCAGTAGGAACTAGGAAAAGAACAGTTATTGACGGAAATGCAGTAGATGGTGGCCCACTTTCTGTGGGCCATATTGTGGATGAGAGATACCCCAAAAAATACACCAGTGGGTGACACTGATCACAGGTTGGGACACTAAATGTGGACCACTGATTATATGTACTGTCCGTTACATCAAATGAGCGATATGTACCTTAAATTACCAAAATGTGGGCCCCACATCATCGTTGCTTGCCGATGAGAAAAGGGGCATTTCATTTGCTCGTATATCATATGATATCTTGCATACTTCGATTGAGTCATGACACATATGTTGCATCATCAGCCCCTCCATTATTCAGGTATACATGCTGCTGTGCAGATAGGAGACTATTCGAACATTCCAATCGCCAATGTATCACACATTCAAAATATTCTATCCGTACAAAAGGTGAGGAACACATGATAAGCATTCAACATCAAAATCGACCAGATCCACAAATACAAGGGTACAGGTTTTTTTTATACAAATGAACGGCTGATAGTATGATTTAGTGCATAGATGTGACCGAGCCTATGAATCGATTGGCCTAATTTTAATACCAGATGACCATAACTGTGTGGGACACACACATTTTTTTTTTATATTAATGAATTTGTTGTTTCAGAAGTGAGGGAAATTCGGTGGAAAAAATTGGATGGTTCATAACTATGATACAACCAATTAATTGTATCTAATCATTTCTCATTTGCAATTTTTTTCATAATTCATGCAAAATATGGTAGGTAGTGACTAAATGACAACCCCTTATCTAAAAGGGCATAGAGATTTGAGTGGATAGAAAACACTTGAGAGATCAAGGCCGTACATCAGTTAGGGTACACTGCTAACATGCGATGGACCAAAAATAATGTCGATCGGCTCATCAAGCAGGTTAAATTTGGATCAGAAAAATGGGCAGTCAGAGAAAGTGTTCAACCAACCAAATTCAATGGATGTGTGTCTCACTTGATGATGAGTGTAGCCTTGATTTTAGTACTTGGCATATTCATAGTAGGCACTACCTGATGAATGGCCCAGATCTCTACCACATGTGCCATGCATCAGAAGCTTGATATGTGTTTCACGTACATTTGTTATGAATCACAACTAGACATGGTCCACACTGCTATCTTTTCATGTGTCCAATCACGATCACTGATCAAATACACTTCAATGAACGTTAACGTTACTGTTCAACTTGCACATAAATTGACATTTTACATAAGTTGAAGATCACTGGCTGCACAAATGGACCGTTCTGCTCGTCAGGTGGGCCATACATTTATATTGAACCATTCCATTGTCGTTTATATGGTGTAGGCAACCTGAAGAACGGATCAGTCTTTAATTTCATACACAATCATGATCTACAAGATGTCATAATGTATACACATGAAAATTAATGCATGTGGCCATTTATGCAAGGTGGATGGTTACTTGAGGTGTATATGATCAATCCCAAATCTTTACTTTTATCTGTACTATAATGATGAGCAGGGAGGAACCTTCCATCTCACCTGTCCAATTAACTTAGAAATATGAGGTTGGTCCATAACTGATGGCTCATGGTCCGCAACCACTAGTTCAAATTTTACTTTAAAAAAAATACTTGTTAATAAAAAAATTTTACATGAAAAAATGTCCACACACTTTAACTAATGATCCCCCATTAAACCTTTTCTTTCATGCATATGCATGATTACATAAGTTGCATGGTCCTTTTTGTTTTGTGGGGCGTGAAATTGCCTCGTTTTTTTTTTTTTTTTTTTCAAACTTTCATTGCATAGACAGGGCCTCTCATCCAATAAATACATTCGGGCGAGCCCAAGCGAAACAAAAAATAGAGCTAGACGTGCCTATCGTAACTGGAACAACCAAAATAAAAGAGGGACTACTCCACTGCATTAGGACGGCGAAGCCCACCAAATGAAACCTGAAAGAAAAGGCCCCAACACCCAGAAAAACTCGCCTTAGGTCTTCCTAAGGTTACCCAGACCTGTACGGCCAGCAGAAGAAATCCGTGGATGAGGCCCAGGAGGTCCGAAAAGTCCATAAACAAAAAAAAATAAAAAAAAGAAGAAGCCTAGTTTAGGTATAAATGTTGCCATGTAGGATAAGAGATTTTTATTTTTATTTTTTATGGGTTAGTTCACACACTCCATGATCAGTACACTTACCCACCCCTAGTGTTAGTCACATCACAATGTTAGCTACCCCCATTATAGGAATCGATCCCATGAGGAGATTGTTCAAGGATTCTAATTTTCCATTAAGAGATGATTTCGCCAACATATCACACATGTAGAATATCTTATCTGTACAAAAGGTGGGGAGCTCATGATGAGCATCCGACGTCAAAATTAACCCGTTCCACAAATACAGAGGTACAACAAATGAAGTGCTGATGGTATGATTTAATGCATAGATGTGACCAAACTATTAAATGGATGGGCCTAATTTTCATATAGATTATCATAACGGTGTAGGACACATTTTATATGGATAAGATGTTTCAGATGTAAGAAAAATTGGGTTTAAAAAAGGATGGATCATAACTTATGACACAGCCGATTGTGTTTAATCATAATTCTCATTATCCATTCGCATTTCTTTTTCATAATTCACGCAAAATTTGAAAGAGTCGTGACTCAATGACTGCCCCTTATCTGTGGGGGCATAACGCTGTTAGAGATTTGAGTGGATGAAAAATACTTGAGAGATAAGGACATACATCATTTAGAGTTCACTGCTAACATAGCATGGACCAAAAATAATGTTGGTCGGCTCATAAAGCAGGTCAAATTTGGATTAAAAAAATGGACAGTCAGAGAAAGTTTCCAACTGTCCTAATTCAATGGACATGTGTGGCTCACTTGATGACGATTGTGGGATACCCTGATTTTGGTACTTGGTATATATTCATAGTGGACACTACTTGATGAATGGCCCGGATCTCTAACACGTGCACCATATCCACCCGAAGCTTGATATGTGTTCCTTGTACATTCATTATAAATCACAACCAGACATGGCCCATGCTACTATCTTTTCATGTGTCCAATTGCTAGCACTGATCAAATGCACCTTAGTGGACGGCAACGGCATGATTCTCCCTATAAATTGCAGCACAGGTGCTCAAGGGCGGCCCACGTTTTGGAAATTTAAACTGTTGATCTTGATGGTCACTTCACGAGATGAGCAATGCCACAACATCTCTTATCAGTCCTAAAATCTGATTCAATCGGCCGTCCAATTGTTGTCCTGGAAATGGAACAACTATAGATGGTGTGCATCTAAAGAGGAAAATCTTGGATGGTTATGATCATCTGATGGGGGATATTTCCAGATATCTCTCATACATGATATGCCCCACCATATGAACGCTTGGGTCAACCAAAATATGGGAACAATACATGTGTACAGTGCATTGGACCAAACTGATAAAATGAAATTTCTTGAGTGCGGATGTCTCTGTTGAAGGCACAAGTGCATTTCCTCGCTCGTATACACCAAATTACTCTCTATACACAGCAAGGAAATTTTTGAAGGCGTGGATGTTCTGTGGGCCCACCAAGATCTATGTGTTAGATCCATACCGTCCATCCATTTTTCCAAATAGGTCTAGGGTATGAGCCCAAAGATGAATAAGATCTAAAGCTCAAGTGGACCACACCACATAAAGCAATGGGCATTAAACACCTACTGTTGAAACCTTCCTAGGGCCTACAATGACGTTTATTTGCCATTCAACCTGTTCATCTGGTCACACGCACACCTGGATGTAGGGAAAAGACAAATATCAGGTTGATCCAAGCCTTTTGTGGCTCCAAGAATTTTCAATGGGAGGTATACAATTATGATCACTGTTTCCTGCGGTTTGGTCCATTTGATCTGTGGGTCTTTTTTTGGGGGCTCATGAAATAAAATAATCTTGAAACATGAATGGATGATGTGGATCTAACACATACATCATAGTGGAGCCCACAGAAGATAAATGTCTCAAAAAATATGGGTACTTTCTTCTTCCATCCGGACACAATCGGAGCCTCTCGACGTAAGAGTGCCTGCGAAGAGCCATTCGCTGTGACAGAAGCCAGGTGGGGTTCTTCATGTTAGGGCATGCATGGGCCCGGAAATGAAGGAGATCCAAAACTCGAGTGTGCCGCACAAAAGGAAAAAAGTGAGTAGGGAAATGACTTTGGAAAGAAATTTCATACCGACGACAAGGTTGGTGGGGCCCACCGTGATGTTTGTAAGAAATTCATCTCATTCAGCAGTTTTGCTGGATCATGTTAGGGCAGGGGCACAAAAATGAGGTAGATAAAACTCAAGTGGCAGCATGATAGAAAACGGTGAAGATTGAACGGCTGCTGTTGAAACATTTGTGGGCCACAGAAGGTATTGGATCAAGCTAATATTTTTAAATTTTCAGTTCAAACCAGTACGAATGAATGACTGATGGGATGATTTAATGTATAGATGTGACCAAGCCAACGAATGAAGGGGCTTAATTTTCATACCAGATGATAATAATGGTGTGGGACACATTTTGTATGGATAGGATGTTTTGATGTAAAGAAAATTTGGTGAAAAATGGATGGATCATAACTTATGATACAGCTGATTGTATCTAATTATTTCTCATTTTTCGTTTCCATTTTTTTTTTCATAATTCCTGAAAATTTTGGCCGGATCATGACTCAATGAAAATCCCTTATCTAAGGTGGCAGAACAGTACTACGTGCTAGAGATTCGAGTGCATGGCAAACACTTTGATAGATCAAAGCCATACATTAGTTAGGGTATACTGCTAGCTCATTAACAGTAGAGGTGGGAATTATCCAGGCTGGCCAAGTTAGCCCTAGTTTGGTTTGGCTTGTTTTTGTCACTCTAGCTAGTTTGCGCATCGGCCTAATTTAGGTTTTAGACCAACCCATGCAGCTCGAGTTTTGTTTGCTCGAGAAAAATTTGGTTCAAGTCGGGTTTAGTTTGGTTGTAAATTTCAAACCTGGCCAAGCCAAGTCCAGACAAGTGGCATCTCTCTTTTTTTTATTATTAATAGAAAAGAATTTAAAAAGTTAAAAATAATACAAGAAAAAAAATACAAAAGTATATTACTACATGATGTTTAATATCCTTCAAATGAAGAGTGAAACTTCAAAATAGACATATAAAAGCCTTTTTCCAAACAAAAGTACACAAGCATAACTTTACAAGTGCAAAGAAATCATGTGCATTCATGTATATGTATTATTTATTATCTACATCATCATGTATATAAATTTTCTATGCCATCCATCTATTTTTACATATCATTTTAGGACATAATACTAAAATGGAATCATATCCAAAGCTCAAGCGAATCACACCATATGAATTAGTGTGCTTACAATTTACGAGCTGAACCAAGTTGAACCAAACCATGCTTCGAGCCAAGCCTATCCTATAATGCATTGGTTTGTTTTTATAAATGAGCTCGACTTCAAGGTTTGGTTTGGTTTGAACTTCTATTCAAACTAATCTAAGCCGTACTTTGTCAAACCAATCCGCGTCCAGCTTTTGAGCTGGCTTGGTTTGTGCCCAACTTTAGTTAATAAATAGCATAAATGAATAATTCTGCCTTTCAGCGTTAGTGGAAGCGGGTTGCGTCCTGCCCCGCCAGAGTGATCAGCCGTACATGCATGCGTCTGTGGGGCCTAGCTTGATGTATTGGTTTTATCTATGCCATCTATACATTGTTACAAATTATTTTAGGAAATTAATAAAAAAAATGAGGTAAATCCAAGGCTCAAGTGGACCACACAGCCGGGATTGAACTCCCACCATTAAAAACTTCTTTTGATCAGCAGAAGTTTTGGTTCAATTTATATTTGTGTTTTCCCTTCATCCGAGTTTTTGTTACCTTATGAACAGGTTGGATGGCATATAAACATTACGGTAGCTCCTAAGAAGGTTTCAACGGTGAGTTTCATTATTGTTATAGCTTCCTGTGGGTGGTCTACTTGAGCAATGGCTCTGTCTAATTTTTAAATTCATACCCTAAAATGATTTGAAAAAAAAGGATGGACGGTATGGATAACACCCATACATCACACTGGACCTCACAAAGCCCCTCCACGCGGGGCAGGACGCAATCCACTTCCATCGTTAGTCGAGCCAAAACGGTCGTTTTTTTTTAACGCAGATTTCCCTTCCACAGGAGCTTCCTGCAATGGAAAGCTAGGTGAAGCCCACCGTGATGTTTGTTAGAAATCCACCCCTTCCATTCATTTTTCCAGATCATGTTAAGACATGGGCCTAAACCTGACAAATACGAAACTCAAGTGGCCCGTACGACAGAAGATTAAACGTCCACCGTTGAAACATACATGGGGCAACAGAAGTTCTGAACCAGGATAATTTTTGGTGTTTTCAGTTCATCCTATTATGAATGTCCTTATGAACGGTATGGATGGTATATAAACATCATGGTGGACTCCAGGGAGGTTTCAACAGCAGTAATTTACCTACTTGAGTTTTGGATTTGGATAATTTTTGAGCCCATCATCACCTAGCATGATCTAAACAGTAATTGGCTGATGATATAAATAGTAATCCTTTTTTTTTTTTTTCTCTAATAATCATCATCATCAATCATCAACAGAGTCCTACCTCTCAGATTTCTGGTGTGTACAAGTGGGGCCCTTCGTTAATGACTGATCCAAGCCATTGCTCAGATGTGCCCGCCATGAATGATCAATGCACTAAAAATTCCTAGCATGAAGACCCCACCAAAAATCTCTGGCCTTTATATATATATATATATATATATATATATATATATATATATATATATATATATATATATAAGTGAAGTGGCAGACCGAGTGAAGATAGCCTCGTTTCGACGCTGAGGTCATGGTATTGGTCGATTCCTACAGTGGGGGTGGCTAATATTGTGATGTGACTAATAGGGGGGGTGGGTGTACTAACAATGGGGTGTGTGTACTAACTCATAAAAAAAAAGAAAAAAAAAAAAAAAGAGAGGAGAGAGAGACAGAGTCTTGTATTTCACTATAACCATGCACATGAAATGCCTTTCCTTTCTCTTCAACAAGCATCACTTTGTGACACCTGTGAAAATCTGAGGCAGTTGGGATAAAAAAGGGAAAGAGATAACAAAAAACAAAAAAGAAATGATTGAGGTACAACTGAATAACAGCAAACGTCCACCATGTGTTACAACCCTAGAGATTTTCTCCTCACAAAATCAAGAAACGCTTCTGTTTAAACACCTCCACAAATGGAATTCTAACGGTTTCTACTCAAACCTTGCCCCCATCCCCACCAAAATACACTCCTTTTCTTAATTTTCCCAGAGACCCACATCTAATTTCCACCATCTAAATTTTTACACCACTCTCTAGAGCCCCCCCTCTGCAGGAACATTACCAGAAGTTACTGTCAGTGCTTTGAGAGATTTTTGAAGATGAGACCATCTCTATCAAATCCATCTCTTTCTTGCAATTTGTAGAAGCTTGAAATGATTCCATTGGCAATTCGATCGGAATTCGGGTAGTTTTCACAGTCGGTTGAAGATGTAGAGACACCTTTCAGTAGATAGGATAAATAAAGGTCTGAAGACAGGTGGGTAGTAGTATTAGCAGGAGTGCTACTGGTAGTGGGGTCTTTAGGTGGCCCATTATTAGCATAACAGTCTGTGATTGGGGAGGAAGCCAAGAAAGAAAGATCATCTATATATGCAAATTGAAGGCTATCATCGAAGTAAGAATCGTCAAAGAAGAGAATATCTTCAAGTTGGGGGTTATTTGAAATCTGTCATCGTCCATCGATTCAATAGTTGGATTTGCCTCCAGATGTATGTCAGCATTTTCTTGGAATTTCTTTGGGAAGAGCAATCTGTCATCTGTAGGGGTGGTTGAAGTCGAAGCATCGGTGGCAAATGCTGGCGATTTTGAGAGTATGGTATGGGATTGGTTTGATGGAGTGGCGGTGGTGATGTTGGAGCTCTCTTACATGCACTTGCTTCTGATGTAGTTTTGCAAAATGGATGGCTGAGATCTCCCACCTTGTGATTTCACTTTTCTGATCTTTCTCCTTGCATTATGTCTCCTTTTGGTGGCATTCCAATAGTTCTTTACCGCGTTTTCAGTTCTTCCCGGGATTATCTTAGCAATCTCAGTCCATCTGTTGCCAATCTTCTCATGTGCCTCAACTATCAGTCTCTTTTCTTCCTCACTCCATGTGTCCTTCTGTAAAAATGGTCACCATGAGAAGATTAAAAAAAGAACTAGTGAAAGAAGCATGATACATGCAATCTGAATGTACTTTGGAAATATAATTAACAAAAACTCCTAGTTCTTTATAATCAAACAAAAAGAATTCCTCTAAAAAAAAATATGAAAAAAGTAGAGATTTTGATCCTTTGTCACATAAAATTGAATTAGAAGAAGAAGAAGGGTTTAAGTGGTTGCTAGTCAAAATAAGAAAAAAGAACAGAAGAAGCATGATTTTACAGAAATCCATTTTAGAAAATTATTGAAGAAATCTGAATGATGTGAGGAGGTGACAAGATTCACAAATCACAGGAGCTTAGCGTAAATATAATCTAATTTGTAAAGAAAATAATATGAAAAAAATGAGTAAAAACTAATAACTTGAAAAAAATGCAATTAAGGCTTGTTTGTTACATTAAAAAAAGAAAAAAAGGAATGAAAATGAAATTCTTTTAGTTACCTATAAAAAGATGCACTAGAATCTCAAAACCTAGATTTTAAGAAGATTAAAGGCTAAGGAATGAATTGATGAAAATACTTCACAGAGAATAAGAACTGAAATATAATTAAACAAATAAAAAAGCATAAAGCCTTACACACCCAATAAAAAAAACTTGCAAAAACTAACCAAAAGCTTAAGAAAAATATAGATAACTTGCTGGCCGGTTCAGATTAGTACACTCTCAAACTATTTTACATGAAATCACATGAAAATGAATCGTTAAAAAAGTGAATTAATGAAACCCTAAACTATATCCTATTGTCGACCTGAAAGGCATTTTTCTTTCACTTTCCTTCATTTGATAAGTTCCACTTAGATCAATAAAAGAATAAGGAGATATGGAAGAAGAACCTTGATATCTGGTCGTAGATGATTATGCCATCCTTCTCGACACTGCTTACCGATTCAGCCCACCAATTTTTGAGCAATCTGTGACCACTTCTTTTCACCGTATTGATTAACCAATGTAATTAACAACCTACACAAACTTACCCAAAAAGAGAGAGAAAAAGAAAATACATCATCTTCATTTATTGATTAATGCTAGTTATATATATATATATAACTTGTATTTTGCTATTAATTAATGGCTGTACACTGTTTTCTATATTGTAGCTCACTTAATGATTGCATAGGGCTGATTTTTGCACTAGCGAATCCTCGTGGTGGGCCAACCTAATAGGAGGATTGGATTTCACAAGCACTTAACAGGTTGGAAGAAATCTAATGGGTGGACTGCAAATTGTGGTCCAACCGGTTGGACTTGAGAGTGACTCATATATTATATATATATATATATATATATATATATATATATATATATATATATATATATATATATATATATATAGACACACACACACACACTAAAATAGAATATTGAAGGGGAGGGGGGGGGCGGGGAATAAGAAGAAGAAGATACAATAAAAATATAAAGATTTCACCATTGCCCTTTCACCACCACATTAGAGGATTTGCCTTTCACACTCCTTCCGCTAGCTTTTCACTCCCTTCCCTTCAGATGGACTATGTTATTTTCACAAAAAATCTCTCTATTCCTCTCATACACAGAGTTTGAAGGTTCTCCATCAATGAACAGCCCGTAGGCAAAGCATATATCTTCCAAACCAGGGAAGGAAAGGCCACTTGCAAGACCCTCAGTTGCACCAAATGGAAAATTTCTGAGCCCATTTGGAAGAACCGGTTGATCGCTCTTCTTGGCCCATGTTGGGATCGACGGTATCCATGAGATGTCGATGGCCTTGGTGAATTTCTTCGGGAGGATCGGGAATGGCGGGGGCCGGCGAAGGAAGCATGGACTGTTATGCAAAAACCCATATACCAAAAACACCGCCTTCCATGAAAGGAATTAGAAGCTAAGTTAAAAGAGGAAACTCGTCTAGAATTCTGACTTCTGAAATGGCTTTTGATTAATTTTTGGAGTGTTTTCCCTCTTTTTTTGGAGGCTGATTTTACTACAAAACTTTGTAGTATATCTTTATCTTACCAAACCATTTATATGGGCCATCTTATGTTTATTAGGGAATTTTTCAAAATACTACCTCATTAACTCCTCATTTACATCACGGCACCTTTCAAAATTAACTTTTCATTAACCTACCTCATTAATAAAAATAATTGTTAAATGGGTACGTTAGTTTTCTTCAGTTTCTCGTCATGGTTTTCATAAAATGACAAAAATACCAATCAAATTTTAAATACCAACCACACTGCGCGGTATATAGCACAGCACCGAGGTAGTGCTGTGTCGACGTGGAAGCTCCATGATGAATGTGTTATATCTACACCGTTCATCCATTTTTCAGATCATTTTAGAGCATTAGCCAAGAAAAGGAGATAAATCCAAAGCTCAAGTGGGCCACACCTTAGAAAGCAAGGGGGACAATGAGGCGTTGGAATCTTTCTAAGGGCCACCATGATGTTTAATCACCATCCAACCTGTTCATAATGTCACACAGAGCTGGATCATGGATCATTGGAAACACAAATATCAGCTTGATTTAGAGCTCTTTTTTACCCTAATTTTTTTTTTCTCAATAGTAGGCGTTCATTTTCAAATTGAAGAACCTTGTGCCCACTTGATGAAAGGTCTCTCTCCAATTTTTGAGCCATAGCATAGGCCACCAACATAATGAACGCCCCGATCTGTCATTCAAATCTCTTCAAGAGGGGTTGGTTGGCGGAAGAAGAGAGGACGGAAGATGAGGAGGGGAGGAGAGCCGATTAGGTGCGGCCAGGGCCACCTTGTATGAGCCCAAAAAATGAAGCATATCCAAATTTTAGGTGGACCACACAATAGGAAACAGTGGTGATTGAATGCTCACAATTAAAAACTTCCTAAAGCCCACCCTAATGTCCACCATAATGTTTATTTTCCATCCAACCTGTTAATATGGTCACACAGATCTGGATGAAGGACGGAGCAAATATCAGATTGACCCAAAACTTTTCTTGCCTATAAGAAGATTTTAATGGTCAATCATCACTTTTTGCCTTGGTACGTCCACCTTAAATCAGGATTTATTTCATTTTTGGGTTTAAGCCATAGATGATCTGGAAAAACCAATAGACGTAGTGGATAGGACATAGATACATCAAGGTGAGCCCCACGGTCAGGGCCACGCCATGTCAAGATTTGAGTCTGACTCATTTTTTGGTTCATTATGATATCGCAAAATGGATGGATGGCATGGATAAAACACACAAATCAAGCCATAGAGCGCCGACCATGAGCCACTCACTTCCCCCACCGTTGGTAGGCAATCCGGGTCCGGAGAGAAGACTTTGGTTTTTTTTTTTTTTAATTTTAATTTTAAATAATAAATACCTCATAAATATGTTTTTAACACTCAACTTATTAAGCTACATCATTAATCACTGGGCCTTTTGTCATTTAACGAAAAAACATGACAGAGACGTCAGAAAATAGGCCAAAGGTACCTTTGACAAATATTTTGATTAATGACGTAGCTTAATAAAAAAATAATTTAAATATAGTATTAATGAGGTAATATTTTGTAAAATTCTTTTTTTTTTATTCACACCGTTAATCACATTTATCCAAAAATGAGGCTAATTTAAGTTGTAGTTTAGCCCTAGGAAGTCTCAACAGTGGATAATTTGTGGACCGTTAAAACAAATATTGCTGGTGTGGTCCACCTGATCATTTTATGATCTGCCTCATTTTTTCATCCATGTCATTATAAAATTCTGGACTGTTCAATGGACGGCACTGATCTGAAGGATAAAACCTGTGGGTTCCTCGTACATTAAACCGAATGAGAATTGTGGGTAACACACTATAGCATGCTGTCTTTCAGTTTATTCAGATCATTTTATGAAATAATCCTAAAGATTAAGCTGATCCAGATTTCAGGTAGAGCACACCATTGGAAAAGTGGTTAATCACCATTCGAAGCTTTTAGTGGGCCACAAAATTTTCGGATCCCATATTGAATTTGGGTTGGATTTTGCCAACCCTTACCCAACCCAAATTAAACCGGGTCGGGTCGGGTTGACCTGCATTTTAATGATCAAATAACTAATTTGTAGATTAAAGTAGATGCATATGACACTAGCATTCAAATGAAAACCAAACCATCCATTTTTAATAGGTACCTAAGTGCCTATATATAAACAATCAAATAAATATAAATATTAAGATAGTTTTATTAATTTATTTTATGGACCGTTAGCTAACATAGATGTTCTCCAATAAATGAGCACCAAAAAAATAAAAAATCTCATGATATTTTAGTTATACATTGTCATAAAATGTAATCATTAGTGTGCACATGTTTATCAAATTGACACACATGTGGACCGTTCGAAGCAGGGTGTGTGAGAAAAAAAAACTATGTATTATTGAACTAATAAGAAAATCAATATATAATAGTCTACTTAACTCCTATATGATTCGGGTAAGGTCGGGTTGGGTCACCTTTAACCCTAGCCCGACCCATAAAATTCCAGTATTTTCAAAATTTTCAACCCTAAACCGGAAAATACCAGGTCAGGTTGAATTTTGCCAGGTCTACCCAACAGGTAGGAATCCACCTACCATCCATCTGGAAGCAGAATTACCGAAATCGGATTGCCTACTTGAGTAAACTACTGTGTACGCTTTTCTTGTACTGAGTAAACTTACTCGCTTCGGATTAAGTGAGACCTCTTACCGTGGGGCCCACCTTGATATCTGTAAAATAAGTGCTCGGACTGGGAGGGCCGGGCTCAGTCGTTAGCCATTTTTGAGGACCATCGGTTGAGACCAGCTCAATTAGACATTAGGCCCAGGTCAAATAACAATGAGCCCTACCAAACTTTGAATGGCCTGGCCAATGGCAATTCGGCAAGCCAGCATAGACGTGGATTAAAATGTTCTTTTGGGCTTATACGGGCCTCCAAGAACAGTATTTTAAAAGTGGATTACTCTTGATTGTTTATTTTCAGGGGCCCTAAATCACAACTAGTCACAGTCTTACAGACCAAGGGTCTAAAATTATGCCCATCTAGCCCAGCTAGATAGTGGGCTGGACTAAATTTGGGCCTGAATCTGGCTCACTACCTTTTACACTAGCATCTGGGCCCATCATGATCTGAACTGCTCCTTTGCAGTTCTCGATCTAGCATGAAAGGTGAATCCATCGGTTCACTCACCTTTTCTGCAATCCACACCATTCATATGGTGGTTTCCCAAGATGGATGTGAGATATCTGAACCATATGATTGGGTCCCCATTAAATGTGGACCATCTCTAACTGTCCATTTGCAGCCACCAACCATATTATCTAACGGGGGAGATATTTGGCATGGCTCATTGATGATGAAGATCCTAGCCACTGAATATTTGGGCATTTATTGGTTGAATGGAAATGGTAGTTGAATCTTCTTTCTTAGCCATTGCTCTGTTGGCCACTTATTGAAACGTTTATGCAGGAATTTCATGCCCAAAGGATTGAATTATTCTGGGACCATACTCAATGAGATTTGTACTATCAACGGGTTTGGATCACTGAAAAATGGGTCCCACTTGTAGAAAATGAAAGCCCCAACGGGTACTGTACAATCTCTCACGAGCAGGGAACTTACCACTTGTGCATGAGTTTGTTCATGTAGGGCACATGATGGGTTTATCCAAGCCATCGATCTGATGGACCCCACTATGGATTAACATCTCTGAAAAATCTATTCAATTGATTAATAGAATCGACATGGTTTTTCCATCTCTTAAACTGAAGATAGATTTGGAAGAGACTCCATGTTGAGAAGCTTTGACCATTTTTTATTTTTTATTTTTATAGTTGGTAGTTGGATTTGCATGATTTTATAGATATGTTCCATCCACAATGGGACCCACAATTTAGATGGCCAAGACCTCTAGCCACATGTGAGGAGGATGCATATGAGTTGCCATCATTTTTAAAATGTGCAAAACTAACATAAGAGCCTAGCCCAATGACACTTCAAGCATTCATAACTAGGGAACCCCCTTCAAATTGCAGTTTCCATCCTTTTTAGCACAGAGACTCAATATGAATGTCAATGAATGAAATTACAATTTTGCTATTTAAATTTATTAGACTTGCAATTGTAATTCAATTTTGAATCCAAACATGCCCATATTTCTCAACAAATATGTTGGATAATCATCATTGAAGTGCTTTCAAAAAATGTTAGATGGACTATGATATGATGAAATGTGCTAAAATTAAAACAAAAAAAAACAAAGAAAGAAATGTGATTACTGGCCTAAGAAAACACAAAATATGGAAGACACATGCTTTTAAAGTTTTCAGGGGTGGATGCATGGATATTGGAAATAGTTGCTGAATTTCTCTAGAGCATGTCCCAAATCTTCCATTAAAGCATGAACTCATTTTTAAGGAGTCTAGGAAAAGCTCTATCACAAACGTGTTCGCATGTACCATGTGTTTGACAATGTGAACCATTCATTGAAATTGGCATCATGGTAAATTGGTTCTGCTGAAATTTCAGGCCTATTAGACATCTGATTGGGCTACAATCTTAAGCTCAAAACCAGCCGTTGGTGTGCTTCATCAAGTGATGACACTGTTGATAGCCCCAGAAGAAAACGCTCATTCTCAGTGGCTCTCAAACACCGCATTATCATTGGTGGATAGGATCTTCCAATTTGGGAGATGTTAATGGACCACCGAAACATGGGCCCACTTGTGAGATTTGAAAACCCGACTCAGGGGCCATAATGTTATCAGGTCATGTGTTCAAAGGAGCCCAAAACACATGATTAATGGCCCAGATGTCATGCGTATGCCATGTCTGCGACCTGCAAAGGGCCACTCAAACCTCTCCTCACGGTCTTATTAATGTCCAGCAAAATGAACAGATACGATCTCCCCAACAAAGCCTGATTGTCAATCTGAGACATCGATTCAAGTTCCCCTACCTCAGATTGCTCATGTTTCTCCAGAATCACTTCGCTGGGGAGATACTGACCAAACATAAATAGTCACGAGAAACAAGGATTTTTTTTTTTTTATATGGCTAGGATCATGTAATCTGTGTGATTTCAAGGAATGAGCAGCATTGAATGGATGGTCCTGATCATGATCAGCCTGTCCATGTCCACCAAACTAGATGCAATGCAGTGCACAAAGTTTGGCAGGTGGAAATGGTTCATCGTAGCCTATCTCCATGGAGCTTCCATGCAATTAATCTACCAGCTGGTGGCAATGCAGATGATGAATTATTGCCATCCATATAGTGGACTACATTCTCCATAGACCTTCCATTTGGAGACACATATCCATCTAGTTGTCTCTTTACTGTAGATGACAGATTCTAGCCATGTGATCATCGGTCTTTGAATGGACACAAAAAAGACAATTCCTATTCGTTGTCTAATTATGTGGTCTTTGAATGGACACTAAAAAGCCAACATTGTTAATTACTCTCCGGTCACAGCAGGCAAAACCTATGGATAGGAATGTCTAATTACGGTGTCTTTGAAAAAAGACAACATTGTTTACTGTCAATTGAGATCATGCAAAATCAACCGATAAGAGTTGTCTAACTAGGCCATCTTCGCTGGGCCTGTTTGGGAAGATGCATTACATTGCATTAGATGGAATTAATGCCATTTTTACATGATGATGATATGTTTGAAGTACCATGTTACTTGACCTGACAATCCCATGTTTGGGAATGAATTCTTCCTTTGGGCAAAACACTATTCCAAGGGGTGTTTGATTTGCTGTGAATGGGGGTAAGTACTAGTAATCTACTGTAAATAGCTAATTATTGTTATTTACTGCCGTTTGAAAGCCAGAGGTAATTCCACCTTGAAAGTCGGTCCAAAAAAGATTAATTTAAATTTGTGGGGTCCACCATGATGTATGTGACACATCCATGCTGTCCATCCATTTTAGCTTAACATTTTAGGGCATGAGCCCGAAAAAGGAGGTAGATCCAAAGCTCAAGTGGCCCACACCATAGGAAATTATGGTCATAAAAGGTTTTTAACGGTAGGCGCTCAACTCATTGTTTTATGTGGCGTATGTGGTCCACTTGAGCTTTGGATTTGCCTCAGCTTTGGGCTCAAGCCCTAAAATCACCTCACAAAATAGATGGGTGGCGTAAATAAGGGGTGCAGGAAGTTCCTGCTGGAAACCAAGGTGGGGCCCACAGTAATGTTTTTGATAAATCCACCCTGTCCATCCATTTTGGGAGCTCATTTTAAGACATGAAAAAAAAATGAACCGGATCCAAGACTCAAGTGGGCCTCACTAAAGGAAAAGGTAAATTACTACCGTTGAAACCTCCCTGGGGTCCACAGTGATGTTTATATGACATCCATACTGTTCATAACGTCACTACTACTAGGATGAACTGGAAACACAAATATTATCCTGATTTGAAACTCATGTGGCTCCACAAATATTTCAACAAACGTACAATCCTCACGTTTTCGGCCCACTTAAGTCTTGGATAAGTTCATTTTTGTCCTCATGTCCTAAAATGAGCTCCCAAAACGGATGGACGGGGTGGATTTATAAAAAAAAAAAATCACTTTAGGCCTTACCTTGGTTCTCAAGAATTTCCTGCGCAAAGCTTTTTGCAAGAAATCTACGCCGGTTAAATAAGCCACAAGTATCACAATCATTGTCAGCTTTAGAAAAAGTACAAAGAATCACATTGTAATTAATTATGACCTATTTATGTAACACGAACAAATTGAAAAAACAAACAAACAATTCACCATTTAATTGAATTATAATCAAGAAACCAGATTTCTCAACGATTGTGGTTAACTATATATTTATATGCAACTCGAGTGTAGATGGACACTAAGGATAAAACACATGCATCAAGATAGGGCCTACAAATATTTTATCCACATGTATGAACTTAGGGCCCACACATATAATCAATTTCAAAATCCAGTAGAAATCTAACTCTATCTTCTGTGGAGACTCGAAGGTCAAATACTTAAATTAATCCAACTCTTCTCATCGACTCCAAATACTAGATGGACTTCCCAACCAAAAGCAACTACCACCTAATCCCACGCTCCAAACAGGACCCAGCATAGTGCTATTATCTGGTCACATCATCAATAGATAAGAATTGTCTTGTGAAGCTGTTAGCTATCCTTTCAGATGGTTACTTACACAAACATTCTGTATGAAGCATTCATTTCTTGATAATTTTACTTCAAAATTGCTAGTAATTCCAATTTTACTAAATAATGCCTGAATAAACTGAAAGGCTGGGGATGCACTCTTCAAGGAGTGAGATGAGAAGTAGTAAAGCTGAGAATTACATCCCCCATGGGTAAGGACATCCAACCTCTCCAACAAAAGATCTACCATGATGATCAGATAAAAAAAAAATATGAATGACCATACCATGAAAATACAAACTACACCCCAAAAGAACCAAATTGACGTATGGTGCATTTCATGATTTGTTTAGCTACAATTTTGGTTCATCTGATTATCATGGTGGGTTTTGAATTTACACACACCATCTCTTTATGCATTTTCAAAGGAAAAATGAAAATGGAAAAGGAAAAAATAAAATAAAATCATCAATGGCAATTTGATAATGTTTCACCTGTGGTAATTTCAGCGGGGAGGACAGCACGTGTCCTCACCACCACCAGTGAGGAAGAGGAAGTTGGAGTAGGTCTTTATGTGGTATGGTAAGGTGGGTGCTGCATCCGCTGCTCCTAGGAACTTCTCTTCTGCACCCTCAATGTCATTCCGAACCCACCACAGGAATCGTCCGTACCGACTCATTGTCTCCGGATCTGGAGGGTCCGCACGTAACGCACGCTTGAAGTACTCTTCCGCTCTGTTCAACACCAGAAAAGAGAGAGAACAAATGCAACATCCGTGAGCTGTGTTTTTACAGGAATGCATTCGCACGCAAAGCTACGTCGTGGGCCATCAACAAAATCCTAGCCATCTAATTGGTGGCCATCGGCGTCAAGGGAGATAAACCGGTAGACCCATCACCTCCCTCTCAAATCTCAATAGAGGAGACTGGAATCCTCTACAACACCTGTTTAAACAGTGTGTAAAACGCATCTGTGGGGCCCACCATGTTGCATATGTAAAATCTACTCCGTCTATCAGGTTCTATCCTCATGTTTAAAAAAAAAAAAAAAATCAGATGTAAAATCTACCACAAGTTTGGGATTATACCCTAAAATGAGCTGTCAAGATGGATGGGCGGTATAAATGTAAGGCACATACATCACGGTGGGCCCCACAGTAAGGGATCCAACGAATCCACCCAGGCCGCGCCCCAGAACGGGGTAACTTTGTGATGCATTGAGACGGATTTGAATACCCTCGTTAGCTGATACATGAAAGAAAAAGAAGCTGTGCATGCGAGATCCTGACCGTTCATCTGACACCCACCATATATTAGCCATGGCCTACATAACTGACCAACCAAAATTTCGGGCCATGCGCGAGCTGATGAACGCCTGATCTCGCATTGCATGCAGTTGGTGATATTACGCGGAGTGAAGAACGGTAATTGAACTTCAAAAGTACTCGCCTCACACGTGTAAACGAGACATACGTGTGAAGAATCAAATTCGCTCGCCTGGGAACCCCATCAATGTAGATGCCTGATCCATGAAATCATAATGTGGCCCACAGATTAAGAGATCGATGACCGATAAAGATCCAGTCTACATGTAGGGCCCACCAGATGATGTTCATTGCCTGATTTTAGATGCATTGCGGACTGCATGATTAGCCCGTCCGATTTCATACTTATGCAATCGATTCCATGTGTGAGACGATTGTACTTTTGAAACACACACACACACACACTCCGGCGAGTTGCCCCAATATCACGGCTCATTGGCTAGCCACGTCGGTGATGGGCGCGGATTGGGTACGACCCTAGGACGGACGGTCCTGGCAGGGGCTCTGTGGGGTCCACCGTGATGTAAGTCAGTGGACCACTCAATAGTTGAGGACCACAGAAGTTTTCCCACCTTTTAAACAGGTTTAAAGGCAGAGATATACAGGACAGTGGGCGTCATTGTCACCACTGCTTCCCTGCGTGTGGTCCACTTGAGGCTTAGATCTGTCTCCTTTTGGGGATCATGCCCTAAAATGATCTGTTAAAATATATAGATGGACGGTGTGGATAAAACACATACATCAAGAGGGCCCCACAAATCCCGTGGCAGGACCGTCCGTCTCTCGTGAGAGAGGACCCAATCCGTTTCCGTCGGTGATTATGAAAAGAAGGAGAGAGGAAGGACCAGACGACTGAGTTTTCTTGATACTCGCCCGAGTCCAAACGAGTCATTACGTGTCATGATCGTGAAGGACGAGGTAGAGGAACTGCGCGTAGTTGGAAAGGAAAAGCGCATTATCGGGCTCCTCCGATACGGCACGCCGATACAGCAGCTCAGTCAAAAAATACGAAGAACTATCCGGTTCATCTTCCGGCAGTCTATGATATAACGACTTTCCCTGCATTCTAGAATCTTTCTCCACCCTCCCCTTCTCACCCTGACGGTGATGATTCACCGATGAAGATGCCGGCTGCTGTTGATTCTCTACCAGAGAGGCGGATTCCGCTGCAGTCGGCGGCACCGGCGCAGAGATTGCAGCGGAGTTGGCCATGGAATAGACAGTAAAATTCGCTAACAGGATCATGACATAGATCATGAGAGTGGGCGTGCGAGAGAAGATCTGCTGGAACAGCCACACGAACGAAGCGTGCATCTCTTTCTGTACTCTCATCAAAATCCCCTGATGATCTTCGTAGTAGAGGGTTTCTCGCATCTGGAGCATATATCTCTCTAGCTCGTTGATTTTCATGGAAGTGAATGCCTTATTCACAGAGCAGTACGCCGATTCCCCTGCTTCTGCGAGTCCTTCCTGCCATTGCTTCGTCCGCTTCAACACACAGTACGACAGCGGGAGATCGTTGCCGTTCGTCCTCCTCGCGCCGATCGGATGCTGATCCGACGATTCTGGCGCGATCGCGGGTGACGTCGGGTCCGCCATTCCGGAAGTTCTCGAATTTGGAAAACTTCCGGAATCCGAAGAATCTCCGCTGCTGATCTCTGCCTCTCCGCCGGTGAAATCGGGGGACACTTCTTCTTCTTCGTCTTCATAACTTTCGCATATCTTCTTCAGTTCCTGAATTATTTCCCTGGAGAGATCATCATCATCATCTTCATCTTCATCTTCGCCAAAGAAGGGATCGAAGCTGGCGCTGCGAGATATCTTTGCCGTATGGAAACTTGATTTTGGAAACTCGGAGGATTGAGATCGCAAGAACGTCGATCTGAACGGCAAGGATTGCTCGGATTGCCGAAGGAATCGACACATGAGGCTGCGATGGGAGCCGGTTCTTCCTGAAAGAGAAACGAAGGAATGAGATCCATGGAAGCAGGAAATTGCAATCTTCGCTGCTTCCATCTCGCCAATGAGATTCGGAGTAGAAAGAGGAGAAGAGAAGGAGAGCGGAGACTGAATAGGGAAATATAATCGCGAAAGTCTCTCAAATAGAACATGATTCTGTTGAAGAGGACTGGGTGGTGTGCCACACGCTACCTACCTCTACCTGGGTGGTGTGTTGACGTCACCAAGCTCTGTGGGCCATCATTCTGTACTTATTATATCCACACTGTCCATCCATTTTACGAGATCATTTTTGGGCATGAAACCAAAAATGAGTTATATTCAATGCTCAAGTGGACCACACCACAAAAATCAGCAGAGATAATGATTTCCACAATTGAAAACATCCTAAGGCCCACCATAATGTTTATTTTCCATCTAAACCGTTCACAATGTCACACATACCTGTACGAAGGTTAAAAACATTTCCGATTGATCCAAAACATCTGTAACTCCAAGGAAAAGGTTTCAATGGTAAACGTTCCGTCCCCACTACATTCTACACTGTGGTTCACTTTAGCTTTCGATATGTGCTTTTTGGATGAAGAATTAAAACGCTGTGAAAATTGTAGCGACGGTTTGGATATCATAATGGGTCCATAGAAATTGGTGACGTCAACACACCACCACGTAGGTCCACGAATCCCGATTCTGTCCGACTGCGAAATCGGATTGCGTACTGAGTAACTAGTACACTTTTATCGGACGCGGATTAGCTACTGAACTTGACAGTAGCGAGTCACGCTACTGAAGTGACGTCCAACGTTCCGTGGACCCCACCATGATGTATGTGTTGTATCCACACCTTCCATCCTTTTGGAGAGATTATTTTAGGTAATGAGCCAAAGAATGAGGCAGATCCAAAGTTCAAGTGGACCCCGCCACACAAAACAGTGGGAACAGTGATGCCCACCGCTGAAACCTTCCTATGGCCCACCATGATGTTTATTTGAGATCCAACCTGTTTATAAGTTAACACAGATATGGAATAAGGGAAAACACAAATATCAGCTTGATCGAAGACTTCTGTGGCGCAAACAAGTTTTTAATGGCAGGCGATCAATACCCACTATTTTCTGTGGTGGGGTCCACTTAAACTTTGGATCTGCATCATTCTTTGGATCATGCCCTAAAATGATCTCTCTAAATGTATGTACGGTGTGGATACAACACATACATCATGGTGGGGCCCACAGGATGTGCTGACGATCACTTCAGTAGCTAGTGTTGGTTTATCCACGCCGTCCATTCCCTTTTCCAGCTTATTTTAGGGGCTGATCCAAAATCGAAGCATATCCAAATTAAGCTCAAGTGACCATACCATAGGAAACCGTGGTAATATGATTTCCACTGTTGAAACCTTTAAAGGGTCCACTGTGATGTTTATCTGTCATCCAACCAACCTGTTCATAAAATGAAAAAGACATGGATGAAGGGAAAAACAAATATTAGTTTGATCCAAAACTTCCATGGTCCCCTAAGAAATTCTCAATGGTAGATGTTCAATCCACACCGTTTCATATGGTGTGGTCCACTTGAGCTTTGGACATGCATCATTTCTGGGATCAAGCCAAAAGGTTATCTGGTAAAATGGATGGACGGAGTGGATGAAATACATATATCACGGTGGACCCCATAGAGCTTACTCATACGTAATCCGCTTCCTTTAAGCGCACACGTCCCATGCAATAAAGCTCATGTGAACGCCACGCATGTGCCAGCATGGCACAATAGGTCGAGATCCCATCCTTGCCAGTGTATTGATGGCCTAGATCAATTATCAGATGAGCGCAAAACAAATGTACGGTACAATCCACTTGTTTTCAGTGTTGTGAGCAGGGTTGTCGATGGGCCGGGCTCGGGCCTAAAATTTAGAATTTTAAAAAAGGCCGACCCGATGACCCGGCTTGAAATACTTCATAATCTGGGCCGAGACCTAGGCCGGGCCCATTAACAGCCCTGGTTGTGAATCTTGTGATCCACATGTTGAAAGGACTATTGGAAAAACATTTATAAGGTTGGACCAACCTGATGGATGGTTGAAACCTTCCCAGAGCTTATCACGATGTTTATTTTTCATCCACACCGTTCATAATTGAGATGAACTGAAAACACAAATGTTTGCCTGATTGGAAGCTTTTGTGGATTCACAAACGTTTCAAAGGTAGGCGTTTTATTCTCACTATTTCCTATTATGTGGCCCACCCGAGCTTTTTACCTTCCTCAACTTTTAACTACTCTACTGTGAGCTTGTGGAACCGATAGACGGATTGGATTTCTCACTGCCAATGCGGTTGTGCGCAGAGGCAATCCCCCTCATACCAGGACGCGGATTGGCAAGTGACCCCAACACCAGCCCCGGGGCTGGTGTCAAAGCTGTGTGGGCCCACCATGATGTATGTGTTTTATCCACGCTGTCCATCCAGTTGTCTACCTCATTTTAGGGCATGGGCCCAAAAGTGAGGCACATCCAAATATCAGATGTACCACAACACAGGAAATAGTGGGAATTGAATTCTCACTGTTGAAAACTTCTTGGAGGCCACAGAAGTTTTGGATCAAGCTGATATTTGTGTTTTCACTTCATCCAAGTCTGTTTGACCTTATCAACAGGTTGGATGGCAAATAAACATCAGGTGGGCCTTGGGAAGTTTTTAAGGGTGGACGTTCAAACTGTTTTTCTGTGGTGTGGTCCACCTGAGATTTGGATCTGCCTCATTTTTGGACCCATGCCCTAAAATGAGGTGGAAAAATGGATGGACAGCGTGGATAAAACACATACATCATGGTGGGGCCACACGGCTTTGACACCAGCCCCGGGGCTGGTGTTTGGGTCACTGGCCAATCCGCGTCCCTCCCACTGACCTAACTCCTGGCAGCAACAGAGTTCCAGTAAAACTCGGGAAACCGATTGGGTGGTGTGCCACACGTGTGTTGACCTCGCCAAGTTCTGTGGGCCCACCATAATGTATGTGTTGTATCCACACCGTCCGATCATATTTAAGTAATGTGCACGAAAATGAGATAGATCCAAATCTTAAGTGCACCACACCACATATAGCAGTTGGGACAGTGATCCCCGCCTTTGAAATCTTTCTGTGGCACACCATGATGTTTATCTATCATCCAACCTGTTCATGAGGTTACACATACCTGGATGAAGGAAAAAAATAAATATCAAATTGATCTTTAACTTCTGTGGCCAGCAAGAAGTTTTCAATGGTACTCATTCCATCTCCAGTAGTGTGGTCCACTTAACCTTTGGATCGGTGCCATTTTGAGTCCATGCCCTGAAATGATCTCCTAAAATAGATGGACGGTGTATGTAACATATAGAAAATAGTGGCCCACAGAACTTGCTGATGTCAACACACCACGGAGGTTGTGGTGTGTGACACATCATCGCACACACCATTGACATCAGTTGTGTGTTGAGTGGGATTGAATGCTTACTCACTGTGTTAGGTGGTGTGGTCCAATTGAGCTTTGGATCGCCTATTTTTGGCCCAAAATGAATGGACGTTGTGAATATAACACATTAATCATGACGGCCTATAGAAATTAGTAACGTCAGCACACCATCGAGTTCCCGCTTCAGCATGACCATAACTTTTCTAATGCCAGGATCTTTTGCAGTGGCAGTGGAATCGTATAACCAACTTCTATTCCGGTGCTTATGAAAATGCCCAAACTCTTTAGGGCCCACCTATATTTATGTGTGAATCCACTGCGTCCATCATGTGTGTACACCACTGCTTGGTTCAGAAATTAAAAAATTCATTGAGATCGATCACTTAGGTGGGCCACACAACAAGAAACAATGGGGATAAAATTCTAGCCGTAAGTAGTACTTATCTTTCATCAAAACCGTTCATCAGGATTGATGCACCGAGAAAGGAAAGACATAGAATCAGCTTGACCCAATACTCGATGGGCCACAAAGCATGAAATTAGAAGTTTTAGGTGCAATTGTACATAGTCCTTAGTTTTTAACCCTGATAATTAATATTTTATAAGAGTTTTGTATATAAAGGAAATTTTATCCCAAAATTCCTAAAACATTATGATATTTCAAGAAAATTCTTTAGCCCAACATTAGAGTTGTACACTGAGCATATGAGAACTGAATTGAGTTGGGCCTAGCTCTGCGAGCAAGCAACCCTGGCTCAAGCTTGACTCGGCCTTCAAGCTGGATTGACAGGCTCGGCTTGGTTCAGTTGAACTTTCAAGCCAAGTTCAAACTTGAGCTTTTCGAGCTTAATTCGAGCTTGGAAAAAATGTTATGTTTTCACAAATTTAATATATGTGTGTGCGCGCGCATGTGCGCAGCGATTGAGCCAAACTTCAAGCTAAATCGAGATTGGGTCAACTCAAGCTCGGCTTGAAAATCCTTTCAAACATAGAGAAACAACTTACCTTGGTTCGAACCCAACCTTTGAGCCGAGCTAAATCAAGTTGGTTCGAACTGAGTCGAGCGAACTATCTGAGCTAGCCTGGCTCGTGTTCAGCTCTACCCAACACAGTGGATGTGAAAAGTCCACTACTGAAAGTTAGGGTATAGAAGCAAGTTGTCTTTCTCATTCAACAAAGACCGGAAGATATGTGGGACATGCACCACAAGGTGCTTAAGAAAGTCCACTCCATTCATTTGTTTTGCAAGCTCATCTTAAGGTATCATGCCAAAAGTTAGGTAGATTGAAGACTTAAGTGGGCCATATGATAGGAATAAGTGAGACTGTAAAAGCCCACCACTGAAATTTTGCTGGAGCACATCATGATCCTTATATGTAATCCAAACAGTTTATAGGGTCGTACTCTAGGATGAGCTGAGGAAATAATTATTAGCCTAATCCAAAACTTATGTAGCCCCAAATAGGTTTGATGGTGGTTATTTATGTTCTCACTTTTTCCTAGTGTGGCTGACATGAGTTTCGGATTTGCCTCAAATTTGGAGTAGATTTCTCAAGGGCATATTATATGACTCATACCGTAAAATTCAAACATACTAACATTCTCTAGGAAACTATGACATGCTTAAATTAAAAAGTCCTGCCCCCGCCTGGACGAATTCCCGTCTGGCAGATATGTGGAGGAGCCCACCATGATGCATCGGTTTGCCCCCTTAATCCATCCCTTTTCCCGAATCATAATAAGCTATGAGCCCAAAGAACCACACATATCCAATGCTCAAGTGGACCACACTATAAATGACTCTTGCATTTAATGTAGAGGTGGCAATGGGTCGGGTCGGGTCATTTCCACCTCAACCCTAACCCGACCCAAATTGAATTCGGGTTGGATTTTCCCAACCCTTACCCAACCCAAATTAAACCATGTCGGGTCGGGTTGACCCACATTTTAATGATCAACTAACTAATTTGTGGATTAAACTAGATGTATATAACACTAGTGTTCAATTGAAAACCAAACCATGCATGTTTAATAGGTATTATATGGAAAGTATATTATATGCACTGTGTGGGCCCCATTGTGATGTGTAATGGGCATCCACACCATGCATTTGGTGGGTCCCCCATTGGGTATGGTATATCCAAAAAATCAATCTGTATCCGGAACTCAAGTGGGCCATACCAATTGAAACAATGTAAAGTCGTGCCTACAACATCTAAAAGCACTTGTTGGGGCTCATTTGAGTTTTGGATATGGTTGAAACTTGGTGTGACCTTTTTTTAAGTGGGACACGTACAATGGATGGGCTGGATTTCTCAACCACATCTCAGTCGATCTTATAAACGATCATAAAAGTTTCAATGGGCGGATATCACTCTTAACTGTTGTCTATGGTGTGGCCCACCCAAGTCATGGATTGGACTGAGTTTTGGGCCCATGGCCCACTACGGAATGGTGCATCTGATTGATGGTGAGGATGCCCATTACACATCACAGTGGGGCCCACACAGCCCATGAGGTCGAGCGCATATATATATATATATATAACCGAGGCTTTTTTATAGAGTATTTCTATTACACAAATACTGAATGAGAAAAAGAAATAGATAGAATGAAGTATAGATTTAAAGCATACTTCTTTAAGCATCAACGTCGTTAGAGTGATGGGACGGCATGGATGAAACATATAGTGCTGCTTGTTCTCTTTGTCTCATGTGGCTGAACGAAGCCCTCTCTTTACAACCAATGTAAGGGTTTTAGAAATAGAGAATTTATAATAGCTTTTTTTAAATGCATCGGTATAGAATGTTTCTTGATACTCTTGCATGTAAAACTTTTTGAATTTGACATTTAATATTTCATCCAAACTATCCAATTAATGTCCAACAATTTTATTTTTATTTTTTGACCATTGGATCAAATCAACAAGACCATTTGATATTTAATTTTTTTAAATAGTTAAATTATGGACACAATTATTAAAATGGAACCATTTGATCCTTTCATTTTAATTGTCCAATAAATTTCTATCAACAATCAAATAAATATAACCATTAAGATAATTTTATTAATTTATTTTATGGACCATTAGCTATCATTTCAGTTCTCCAGTAGATGAGCACTATAAATAAATAAAAAAATCTCATGATATTTTAGTTCTACATGTTATAAAATGTGATCATTGGTGTGTACATGTTTATTAAATTGCCTGACATGTGACCATTCCCAGTAGGGTGTGTGAGAAAAAAAAACTATTTATTATTTAACTAATAAGAAAATCAATATATAATAGTCTACTTAACCCCCATCTGATTCGGGTCGGGTCGGGTCGGGTCGGGTCACCTTTAACCCTAACCCGACTCATAAAAATTCGGGTCGGGTCGGGTTGGGTTAGCGGGTCGGGTCAAATTTTGCCAGGTCTAATTTAATGCAACTCAAGCTTAATATGCGTTGTGCTACACCTATGCCGGGACCGGGCCTAGCCTTCCTGGCCCAAACCTATGCTACACTTATGCTATGCTACACCTAGGCTCGTAAGGACCCGGCCAATATTTTTCAAGCACGCTGTGCTACACCTATGCAGGGACCGGGCCTAGCTTTCCTGGCCCAAACCTAACCCATTGCCACCCTTACTTGTAGGGAACCTGCCTCTTACGTTTTGGGCAGGATGTAACGCCCTGAATTTTTCTCGACCCGAGTTCTAGACTCGTGTATCAAAACCCGGGCGTTAGCCTATGAAGAAACCCACATTTCAGTCCATTTTCAACTGTCATTCCAAGAAGGGTACTCACCGCGCAAGAAAACAAACCATGCATATAGGAAAGATACAACAATTATCGCAGAGTGCCGCCCATAAGGCTTATACAAACCGAATATCTCAAATTTAATTCAGAATACACTAATAAACAATTACAATTATATACAAAATTTAAAGCAGCAACCATGAAACACGGATCTTCGATCCATGACATCAGCATAACCTGAGCATCCTGCTCCATTCCAGTATAACCTGTACATTATTCAAATTACCTGCACCAACTATACAGTTGAAATATAACAGCATGAGTGGCCAGCTCAGTGTGAGGTCCCCTCAAGATTACACACTAACACATTAATCAAGAATAATAAAAAAAGTACAAAACATCCATGATGCAATCTTTCTTAAATGCATGAATGCATGCACATGTCCCTCAGCCTGGGGATGCACATCCAGCTGGAAAATGTGGTCTGGAAGTCCCTAAGGACACACATCAGCCCCACAATGCAAATCCATCAATTGGTGATCCGGAAGTCACTAAGGACACACATCGACCTCACCCAGTGGTCTGAAAGTCACTAAGGACACACATCAGCCCCACAATATCACGAGTGGTCATCACCAGCGAAAATACCAAAGGTACGTGCTCTCAGTGAATGACACACTCTATGGTGGTCTAGAGCTAGCGAAAATACCTCGAGGGTACGTGCTCTCAGCAACCAGACCACCCGACGGTAATATGGCTCGTCACCACACATCCCGTTTGTGCCGTGATATGCATGATTAAACCAACCATTATTATTCCAATTTACAACCAAACCAATTATGACATTCCCTTACAACTAGTGGCCTTTCATTATAATAATTCTCCAAAATATTTCCACACAAGTCCAACAAGGGACATAATCAAGATCTCATCTCATTTAACATTTAGTCCAACAATTCCATCTAATGACACCATCAGGAATCTTTTCAATAAATCGCTCCAAAGGCCACCAGTTTAAGGTCCCATCAAATATAGGTGATCGCAACCATTCAAATTCACATTCCACTTTCATATTCCAAACATAAAGAATGAAAACGACAATTCTAATATTCGTAAATAATTCACAGTTATAAAGAAATTCACGTATAGTAAGGTTAAACATATGATTTATGGCAAAATAAAACAGTAGAGGTAATCATGAAACAGAGTAACATTTTCAGTCATATATGAGTAAAACTATTACTTAATTAACATGAAGGTGGAAAGCTCAAGGGGAGGAATTATCACCTTAAGAATCGAAGCGTCTTCTAAAGTTGCTTGAAACATGTACACGCTCGCTAGAATTTGACCCTACCATATTTTAGACCATTTATGCGGTTAGATTGTCATATCCATAATTTATACGGTTAAGATCAACCCTATGGTGGTGGATCTAAAATTTTTAAGGAGTTGGCCTATATAATCTAAATTCAAGTTTTAGGGTTTAAATGACATATTTAATACTTTAGGAAGGTGGTGGATTCCATAGATGTGACCCCACGTAGATTTTTAATTAAACCGACTTTACATGCATAAATGGTTTTTGGCCAAGTTTGGGTCCAATTTGTGATCACAAGGGGTCATCTTCTAGAGAAATAAAACGACCACTACATAGACCAATGTATGGTCTATAAAACTCATAAAACAGATCTCTTTGTTTGCATGTGTGCAATTTTTAACAAAGGCCCAAACATGGGTACTTGGAGTTGTGCGGAAATGGTAGTGCAGAAATGATTTTGGCCCAACTTTGGACAAGTCCCACCATCAAACGGGATCACCTTTTGGTGTGTTGTCAAGTCCCCCTGGTAGACCGATGCATGGTCTCTAAAACCCATAAGGTAGGGCCTGCTGGATATGTATAAATATTTTTTGGTGCGGGGCCAAACATGAGCACTTGGAATTTCTGCACAGAAATTCCTGCACAACTTTGCCCGACCCGATTTTGGAACTTAATTTCTGATCATGTGGGGTCCGCTTTGGCCCAGGTAAAATGTCATTGTTGTAGTCACAAAGACAGTATTCAAGGTCCAAATGGTGGTTCCTACATTGCTCCCACGTGGGGCCCACCAAGGACAGCCAAACATAGCCTAAAACACTAAAATCCAACGTAGATTTTCGAAATAAAAATGGAAATGTGCATGAAACATAGATTAGAGGTGGATCCCATCTAGTTGGGCCACATTATCAAGAACTATTAGCCCTACAATGAGGTGCGAAAATAGGTGAACCACGTAGATAAACTATATACATCAAGGTGGACCCTATAAGCCGGGCCCTATGAATGTTTCAATGGTGGACATCACTATCCCCACTGTTTTCTGTAGTGTGGCCCACCTAAGACTTGGATATACCTCATACTTGGGCCCATGTCCTAAAATGATCTGGCAAAGCAGATGAACGGTTTGGATAAAACCGATAGATCATAATGGGGTCCCAGAGTGGGGCCCGCTCAAAGGGGCTTCCGCCCACACGTAGCTGGGCAGCAGCGTCCAGAGGACGCTGACTGTCCAGTTACCTTTTTTTTTTTTCTTTTCTTTTCTTTCTTTCTTATTTTCCCACAAGATGTGGGTCTAATTGGGAAATCTAATCCGTCCATAAGATTGACCAGCTTAATGTGGGTCTAACGAGCCCCGATTTGGATATGTTTTGTTGTACAGAAACATGATAGTGGGCCTTGGAAAGGTTTCAACGGTCTGTATTGTTTCTTCCGGCACGGCCCACTTGAGATCTGGATCTTCTTCATTTTTCGGCCCCTTGCCTAAAATGATATGGAGAGACAGATGGACGGCGTGGATATAACATAGTGGTTCACACACGTGGGGCCATTTTCAAGCCCAAAAAAACAACTTTACGTTAGCTTCCTCTCTCCTTTCTTTCCTTCTTTTTCTTTTATTCTTTTCCTATCTCTTTTCTCTTCCTTTTAATATAAGTGGGTCTAATACATAGTCGATCCACTCCATCCATCAGGTTCCCCAGCTCATCGGGGACCCAACGAGCTCAATATTGGGTATGTGAATAGGTCTACAAACAGAAAGGTGGACCGATGAAGTTTTGACAGTGGACATCATGTTCTCCACTGTTTCCTGTGGTGCGGTCCGCTTAAGATTTGGATCGGCTTCATATTTGGGCCTTGGCCCTAAAATGATCTGGGAAAACAAATGGACGGTGTGGATCCAGCATAATCACCAAGGTGGGTCCCACGAGTGGGGACCCCATTGAGCCACGCTGATGCTGGACGGTTCCAGCGTCCCTGACGCTGAGAACGTCCAGTGTCTGGACGGTTTCCTCCTTTCTTTTCTTTGTTTTCTTTTTGTTTTCTTCTTTGTTCATATTAAGTGGGGGCCCACTTAGGGAAGATCAATGCCATTCATTAGGTTCCCCAGCTCATGAGGAACCCATAGAGCCCTATATTGGGTAGGTGATTCAGCTTAGAAACATCAAGGCGGGCCAAGGAAGTTCTCAATGGTGGACGATCGTTCCCTCAGTGGGGTCCACCTAAAATTCCGATCAACTTCATCCTTGGATCCCCAACCCAAAATGGTATGGCCAAAGGGTTGGACGGCTTGGATGGCTATTAAACATTATGGTGGGGCCCATAATCAGTGGGTCCCACATATAGTTTGGATCAAGCTGATTTTATATCATCCCTCCATCTAAAGGTGTAACCCCTTTTGTAGGGTTAGGATTTCATGCATGTACATCGGGGTGGCCCACCTCATCATCACCATCACAATCATCATCTAAGCAAATTCAACATAAAAAAAAATATAAAATGTTGAGTGAAGAGGGTGTACTCACCTTGATTTCCTTGATCAAGGGCCGAGATCGAAGATGGCCCACTCAGATCTTTGATACAAGCACCCTCACATGAATGTGGAAGGCATGGATGGAGTAGAAGGATGGAGGAAGTGAAGGGGGAGAGAGGGTGGACGTTTCCCCCTCCCAAACATCTCTCTTATAATCTTTCATTTCTTATTTTTTATTATTATTATTTATTTTATTTTTTTAAATGAAGGGATGGTGGAGGACGTGGGGGCATGGGAGAGGAATGGGGTGAGGCATGGGTTGAGATGCTAGTCATCATTACCCCTCCTTTTTTTATTATTATTTATTTTATTAATTTATTTTATTAATTTCTTTCTTTTCATCATTATCATATGTTATTACTTTTTATTATTATTATTATTATTATTAATTATTACAATCATGTCAAGGAGAGGGAGATAATTGCCTAGGAGACCGTGTAGTGGGCCCCACATTGGGTGGCCCCACACGAGTGTGCACAACCACATTTTTTGGGTGTTTTGATTAAATGTCCATATCTTTGCGCTCGGGTATCTGATCGATGCACTGTTTTCGCCATTGCGATCGCAAGGACGACGCGGTCAATATGACAGAGGTTTCGGGATCTCAGGACTTCGATCATTTGGGTGCGAACTACGCACTGTCAGTCCGAGGCATCAGGAGTCGCGTACACATTGACGAAAGAGTCACGGAAGCGCATTACACATACACATATACTTTGAATTCTCGTGGTAACACCCGAGTACAGAATAGTACGGGGTGTTACACAGGAGCTGAAGTGCCATGGACTTTGGATAGAGCTGGACATCAAGCTGAACCAAGTCGAACTCTGCCCAACTCAACTCGGCTTGTTCTAACATTGACCTAGGCTCGAACTCAGCTCGGTTAGTTCAACTCGAACTCGATTCAGTTCAGGATATGACTGATTTGAATCGAGCTCGACTCGGTCATACTTTCGAGTCTATCCGAGTTTATGTCGAGTCGAGTCGAGCTTGCTCCTTTAGGGTTTTTGTTCTCCAAATCAGGAAACCCCAAAAAAAATTAAAACTTATCCATAAATCATTTGAATAGGCAATAAGGAAGAGGATGGAAGATGAAATATCTCTTGAATCGAGTTTCCTTTTAGTCGAATCTGGTTGCACGCACTCGGACAGAGAGGGCAGTGCCGCAAAGATTGGAGATGGGAGGGAGCTCAGAGAGGGGTTTGGAGAAGGAATGGCTTAGCTGCTGGTCAGGCAAAGACGAGTAGGGGTAGGCTTTGGAGGAAATGGTACGAGTAGGGTTGAGGGTTTGGGACAAATCAGACTTGGACGTTGGGAGTTTGTGGCGAGTCGGGTAGAATAGAAATGAGTTTATATATATATATATATATATCTACACACACACACACACACACACACACACACACACACACACACACACACTTTTATGTATTTGCATATACACCAAACGAGTCCAACTGAGTTTGACTCGAGTTTAGAGTTGAGTTGAGTTGAGTCTAGTTCGGTCTAGTTCGAACTCGATTCGATATTTTTTCGAACCGCATCTGCCTAACTCAACTCGAACTGAAATCAACAAGTCAAGCCAAGTAAAGTTATTTCGAGCCGAATTAACTGCTCGGTTCATGTGCAGCTCTAAGTTTGAAAAGAGCGAGAAAGCAGGAGCGGATCAAGTGTTACTTGGGTAATATCATGGTGTTGTTTCCCTGACCATGGAGTTCACATTTATCTGTGTTGTATATGTTGAAATGATTTTTTTTTTTGGGTTAAAACTAATTTTTAAAAAAAAACCATGCTGTGGTTTTTTGTCCCATATTGAATGGGGGAAGAATTTTTCCCATCTTTATAAGTAGGGTGTTGTACACTTTACTTATTTATGGTGGGAGAGAAGAGAATGGTGGCTTGCGTGTTCTAGTGCGAAGCATTTGAACACTGTGCACTTGCACGAACACAGGCTCGGGCTCGGTGCGAGGGCGTGGGCATGTGAGGCAGTGTGGCTATAGAGGTGCTAGTGGCGCACTTTGTACGTGCACATCGTGTCGCATATTAGTCGCGACCTCGCGAACTGGAGTGAGACTGGTGTGAGTCGCAGTGCGACAGAGACTAGGTAGTAGGTCAGGTGGCTGGGTTCAAAATAGAGGAAGTACTGTGGGTAAGAGGTCTGACAGAGAGACCTCTCTGCTTTTTATAGAGAGCTGCATGGCTATTTAGAGGAACTTGTGTAACTGCTCATGCAGTAACAATTTAGACCATACAGTAACAACTGCATGTGGCTAGCCCAACAGTCAGAAAACGGCTAGCCACTGAGTCTAAACAGCCAGCATGCAGGTGTAACTCCTATATGCACAATGGTCAGAAACTGTTAGGAAACGGCTAGTTTCTCCCAACAATCAGAAAATGGCTAGTGCCATTATGGCTCTGGACCAAATCTGTCAGCCACCCTTGCCTATATAAACTGGATAGGTTTGGTTCATTTCAACACAACAATTGCAATCACAACCATCTCAACTGAACCAGCACCCTTTTAAGAAAATTAGCCACTCGGTTTGGTTCATACAAACCAAGCCACTTAAAACAGAGTAGTGGTCTATTGTTGCAAGAAGAAGACCACCATTTTTTTCTCCTTTCTTTTTCATTTCTTCCAGAGATTGTGTTACAGAGTTCCACAGTGGTCTCTTCGTTTTTGTTGAACACAGAACCACATTAAGCTCGTCATATCCTGGAAGCAATTCGCCTACAACCTAACAGCAGACTCAAAGAAATTTGAGTAGGGGCGAATTACGCTTTAAGGATAGCGTGTTTTCATGTGCTTCAGCCTGTCCTTATTTTCAATTTTTTCTTATTAAATTATTTTCTGAGATTAGAAATTCTCAACAATATATCTATGCCGTCCATCAATTTTTCCAGCTCATTTTAGGGCATAATGTTAAAGATGAAGTAGATCAAAATTCAAAGTGGACCACCACAGGAAATAGTGGGCATTGAACACCCACGGTTAAAAACTTCATAAGGCCCAACATAATTTATTCACCATCCAACCTGTTGATAAGGTCACATAGACCTGGGTGAAGATAAGACACAAATATCAGTTTGATCCAATACTTTGGTGGCCCACAATAACTTTTCAATGGTCAATCACCATTGTTTCCTATGGTGTGGTCCACTTGAGCTTTAGATCTACTTCGTTTTTTGGGACCATACCCTAAAATGAGCTAGAAAAACTGATGAGCGGAACAGATGTTACACAGATAACATTGTAGTGGGCCACACTAAAAAATGAAGCAAATCCAAATCTCAAGTGGACCACACCACAGGAAATAGGGGTCATTGAACAGCCACCACTAAAAACTTCCTGAAAGCCCACCGTAATGTTTATTTGTCAATCCAACCTGTTAACATGGTCACACAGGCTAAGATGAAGGGAAAATACAAATATCATCTAGATCCGAACTTTGGTGGCCTAAGAAGTTTTTAATGGTAGGAATTCAATCCCTGTGTGATCCACTTGAGATTTGAATCTGCTTCATTTTTGGTAACATCCTCTGGAATAAGTGGGAAAATTTGATGGACAGGCTCGGAGAAACACCCGCTAACGTGTTACCCGGGTAACGATGTGACATATCATTGTCACATGAGCTAGATCCAGGTTGTTCATCTAGTGAGCTAGATCCAGGCTGTTTCATCACGCGTCAACTCAACCATTTTCCAGGATTGAAAATTCGAGCTGGTCTGGTCACTCAGAGAAGCATGAAATATATGGACGGTGGTAAAACATTTGACCACCTGTCCACATTGGCTTTATGCTCATGGCCCACCTGATGTGACCAGTTTCTTTCGAAGAAAAGTCACAGCCGTGTTAAGAAAAAAGAAAAAAAGAAAAAAAATGCTCACATTGAAAGTCCGTGGACTACTGAAAGTGTATTTTAAGTCCGCGCGCTAGTCTGGCCAGGTGCGTGAACTGGAACCGTTCAAGGTTTACATTCAAGTCCATTCTCTAATGGCTATGGTCGATTTAACAGGAAAAAAAAAAAAAAAAAAAAAAAAAAAAAAAAAAAAAAAAAAAAACTGTTCATGGCCTGTACAATACGCGTCCACCTCCTGAAGTAGGTCTTACCATGATATGCACGTTGCTCAGCTGGGGATGATTATAGGGTAGAGCCATGCACCCATCGGGACCGTCCATCTACCAGGACCATCCGTGGATGGCTTATGTTTAAAAAATCAAGCTTATTGGAGATCCTATCCGTTACTTTTTTTTTTCACATTAAAACCTCACTGAATATTTGACCGTTAAATAGAAAAGATCGTTGAATAGTTTTTTTATTTTTTATTTTTCATTTACATGAAACATCCATAGTGTAGCCACGTGCATTCTAGAGAAATGGATCTACCATGCACACTTGGGTTCTTCGGGCTCTACTGTATCAACTCCCTGCTCCCTGTAGTGCTCTGTTATTGTGAAAACATGGCCCGCTTGGGAAGAAGCAATCCCAATTCGGGGTGATTGGTCTTCAAGTGCGTATCTGGAGTGGACCCATATAACCCTCAGCAGCCTTCTTAAATGGGTCCCACGTTTAAGTGGGCCAATCAGAAAGCTGTTGGATTAGGCTCTCTTTTTCAAGCTTAGGACGGCCGTGACTTTTCTTACAAATGTAATGCAGGATTACTACTTGTGTTGAAAAAAAAAGTGTGAATGCTTGCTTTGTCTCTAACGATATCCTCTGTAACCCAATTGCAGTACTTTCCAAGACAACTCTCAGAGGGAGACGTGGATGGTGATATGGAATTCCAGCTGAAAGGTGTGAGGGATTCCAGGACATTGCTGGCCAGAAAGCATCTACCTGTAGCAAAATCTACAGTAGTCTGATGCTCTAATTGGATATTCAATGCTTCCTTGGCTTTGAAGAAAGTGAGATTTTCAAATGACAATGACGAGGGATGCTTCCGCGAAGGCCTCTTCTCTTCTAGAGCCACATCTAAGTAACTTCCTTTAAATACTTCTCTCCAAACAAGAACTAGAAAAACAAGAAGAAAAGAAATCTCTTGTATGTTTTTTCATCTGAAAGTTGTTTAGTCACGTATGTGGTCTTTTACCCTACGTTCGGTTGCACTGAATATCATGAAATTTCATTATTAATTAGTCTAATTGATGTAAAATATCATGGAATTCGTGATATTTGGTGCCACCAAATTCAAACCGTTTCCATGATTAATATAATATCCTTCTTTCTAGCTGTGCAGGATTCAAGAGAGTGCATGGAAATGGCGGTCGATGTTGCAAACTACTTCAGCGGATGGGGTGCTGCCTTTTTCATTATAGGTAATAACATGTCCTATGGAAACCTTCGCGGGTGATTATATATATATTATGATCCCAAATATGCTTATTTCGTATTGTGATCCCTCGAGCCTAAAAGCATTTGTAATGTTGTCCACATTTCTATCCCATGAAAATCCCAGACATGAATATTGATATTCCACTCAGTAGATTAGTTCATGATTTTAGCTCAGCATTTATACATACTAGAGATTTTTGAAGTACCACATTTTAGTAGCATCCCATTAGTTTATTGAGAGACCTGATAACCTACAATCGATCATTGACAGGCTTAACCACAACCCATTTTTACATGCATTTTTTCCTTTATAATTAACATTTTCAAGGACAGGACATGCAAGAGTGTATAGCAATTTTTTTTCCTAAGTTTGTGTTTCCTGGTTTTATGGCATCCAACTGATTTATTAAGAGATGAGTTGATCATATGCAATTGACTGTACCCGAACTTATCCAACAAGCACTAGGAGGTTTTAGGAGAGCAAATTTACATTGTTCCCATTCTAGAGTCGCATGGGAGTTTTCTATCGTGAAGGTCTTTTGCATGTACGGTTAAAATAAGGGGTCCAGCCTAATGGACGGAGTAGATTTACAAATCCAAAATGGTGGGCTCCACGGATCTCTTGTGTTGTACAAGATCCTGGTCCATCCAATGTGTCACATCTCTACAATATCCAAACCGTGCAAAAGGTAGGGATTAGGGAAGAAAAAGGCTAATTTTCATACCAGGTGATCATTATGGTGCCTCCCTCATTTTGGATGGATAGGATAGTTTACACGTGGCATGTTGGCGGGAAAGATCCGAATCCATAGAGCCGCTTTCTCTGCTCGTTTCCCTCCATCTCATGCTGCTTGTTAGTCGACCGTTATGCGTCTCAGAAAGTTGAAGTTGTTTATATTTAACGGTAAAATCCGATATGAAAGTCTGTGAGGGTACGGGATGTTTTTTACTCGGGCTTAGTTATTTTGCTATATGCATTTCTTCAGGTGTGGTTTTTAGTAGCACAATGGCAGAACATGCGGTGGTGGGGAGCTTGATGGATTTCTTAAGGAACGTTCGGCACGAGAAGCTCCCGCATGCAGCCACAACCTTAAATATGCAGGTGGGAGTGACAGACTTGTTGGCAGTGGCTGGAGCTTTTCTCACAGATGCTTATCTAGGCCATTATCCCATGGTTCTTTTTTCCACAGCCGTATATATTGCTGTAAGTTCTTGTTTCATGACTCCAATGGATTGAATCCATTCTCTTGGCTAAGAATTCAATGATAAAGTCTATCATATCCAGTTGGACACATAAAAATAAAAAATAAAAATGCATGGATGATAAAGTGGCCATTGGGTGTTCCATCTGATCATCACCACTGTACTTATACTGTGCAGAATGGTGTGAGACAGTTTTGGATGGAGCAGCAGTACTTAATATCTACCTTTGCTCTAACATTATGGATCCTCTTCCAGGGACTAGGCTTTTTCACACTTGCAGCATCTCGAGTGCCAACAAAGGGGGCCGAAGAAGGCTTGGTTTTCTACACGGCATTGATTCTAATATCAATGGGCCAGGGTGGCCACGAACCGTCACTGAAAGCCCTTGGATCTGATCAGATTAGGGCCCACAACAACAAAGAAGAGAAGGTGATAAAGGGCAGCACAAAAGCATGGTTGTACACGGGTGTCTTCTTAGGCATGGGTGTGGGCTTGGTTCTAGCTTCCCCTGTTCATGATGAAACGAATTGGGTGACAGCTGGTGTGGTTTCAACATCTGTGATGTTGGCCGCATGGGGTGTGTTTGTAGGTGGGACCCCTTGCTATATCTTTGTGAAGCCGTGTGGCAGCCTCCTAACACGTGTTGTGCGCGTGTTGGTAGCCGCCGTGCTGAAGAGAGATGCAGATTTCCCAGTGGATGGTGGTCAGCTCTACGAGAAACCTGAGCCGCTTGATGGTGAGCAGCTGTTGCGACGCACGGATGGACTGAGGTGAACCCTCTCTCTCTAACCCTCTCAGAAAATAGCATTGACCTGATGTGAAATAAGGAAATTACCCCCCCTATTAATCTCAGTAATTGTAGCCCTTGGCATCTTTTTAGATTTTCTTTACATCATTTTATTCTTGAGTATATTCATTCATTCAGGGCTATATCTTTCAAGTGGGAACCTTGTGTTTCAGGTTCAAACAATGTGTCTCATTGGCGAGCCATGCGTTTCTTCAGTGAACCGTATATTCCGATGGAATTCACATGCGTCTCATTGGGGAGCCACAGAGGCCATCAGAGAATCATGTGTCTCATCGGTGAGCCATGACTTCCAGATGACCCATATATATGGGGATTTGAGGTTTGGTGTTTAGGCCTATGCCTTATAAATTGCCATGATAGGGATGTATTTCATCCATATGGAAAGATTTTTAATTTAGTGGGGCTTAACCAAGTTTGAAAGAAAAATGTGTGATAGGTATGCCACATTGAAAAAAACAATATTTGAATGAACCTCTTTGTTCATGGTGTTGTCGCATACGGAGATTTTGAGAGGTTATAAAGAGCCCCCACTTCAATGGTTTATTAGTTGTTCTATTAGAATGGATGGTATATGAATCATTCATAGAGAGGGCCATTTCCACTTTGAGGGGCCGCTGCCCTTATGCAAAAAGAATGCCCTTTAAATTTCAAGAACTTTGTCGGCAGTACATGGTCAGGGGCAAAATGGGCAAAATGGTAGGAGAAAGTCTAAAAAGGTGCCAGGCAGCTACAATTATTGGCTTTGAGGGCACGGGGTTAATGTAATCATTTCACAAAAGGTCGTGCTTTTCTGACCAATATCTGATTTATGCACTGAGTTCGTTTCAGTTCATCTCAATTGAGAATCCTCCTTTTATCGCAGCCCACTGGGGCCAATGTCTGAGATGGTACTATGATTTGAACCGTTTGTATTCCCTTTGCTACCATAGATAAGCTATTGGCCCATAATCACATTTCATTCATGATCCTACTTTCTGATTTTTAGAGTTGATTGGGAGCCATAAAAAAAATTTTCTTCTCAATTTTATTCTCAATCTTCTAAGCTCATCTAGAGAGCAATTGTTTTGATCATCCCTTCAGCATAGTTTTCTTACCGTGAGTCTGCCACATGGACGGTTCCAATAGGATACTCAGAATGTGGGCCATTGTGGGCAGAGACACACCGTGCTTGGTGAATCGCAAGAGAGGCAAAACGATCTCTTATCCGTTTATTTGGGTAAGCCTCACAAATTAGCTACGCCGGTTCCATTTCAACGCTAATTTGCAGAATATGCTTAGCATACAATACGGTGTGTGGGGCCGACTGATGTAGGATCCGCATCTAATCTTTCCGTGAGGTATGACTCTTCAAGTTCGCCCCATATGCCACAAATCAACCCGATCCAGAATACAGATGGGTCCCACCACATTGAACAGTTGAGATGGTCCCATCATTAAAACCTTTCAGCCAGACTGTGGGGTCCATCGTGATTTTTATATGCCATCCAATCCATTCAGAAAATGAATCCTACCAGGAAGAATGGAAATCCGAAAGTCAGGCCATCAGAAGACTCAGGTGGGCCATACTAAATATTTTTAAAGGTTTTATGTATGTTATTTACTTGGTGTAGCGTATTGGAGTTTTGAATCACCCAATTTTCTAGATCCAGGAAGAACATGAGGGTGTGCACATAATAGACGGATTGAATGTCATGCACACATCATGATGGGATCCGCACTCAACGTTGTAGGAGAAGCAAGTCTTACAAACATTGTAGAGGAACCAGCCGCCTTATAAATACCTCTTTCTCCATTCAAAGGTCCCTCTCTCTCCTTATTTCGGACTGGAATCCACCACAAGATTCTTATTTTTTTTATTTTTTTTATTTTTTTATTTTTGGGTTAGTTCACACACCCCATTGTTAGAACAGCCACCCACCCCCTGTTAGTCACACCACAATGTCCACCACAAGAAAATTGTTGTGCACAGCGGGTAGAAAAACTAATGTACACAGCGTGGGCCCCACCTTATTGTGCGTGACATCCACTCCGTCCATAGGGTGTGCCCCTTCATATAAGATCTTGGGGCCAAAAAAACAGCCTGATTCACAACTAAGGACGTGGGCACAACAAGCGAAAAATGGGCCACAGAGCTCGAGGGTTTTGCCGACACCTCCAGTAGGTGTTATGGAAGACTTAATATCGATCACGTACAGGCAACGTACCCAAACTTATGCTTCGCTACCATCTTTTCTATCAACATGAAACTCCTTTATTACATCAGTACCATGAAAACTTTACGACCCCACCATGAAGATCACCTGGCACGAAAATCAGGCGTCTGCTCATCACGTAAGTGTTGCCAGTGGACAACCAACAGTCTAACTCAACATACAGATCTGGCCCACCGAATGAGCCAATCAGACTAATTTTAGAGTAGGGTGATCTTCATATCAGGGATTATCGATCAGTTTGTGGTACTGATTTTCTACACAATTAGCATGTTAATAAAAAAGATTATCAAATCTCTTTGTTTCGGACTGGGCTTGCAATTAGTTCTCACTTGGATATTTGTATGTCTCACGTACAGATTAAGCACTCGAGTCCCACCAACTTTTTAGAATAGCACAATTATTGGAGAGAGCACCAACAATAGAAGGATTTGTGGTGTCTGTGATGTCCCCTGCATTCATCATTTGAGTCAGCTTACTTGTTGAATAATCCTTAAAAACAAGGCTAATTCAAAACTCTTAAGTAGACCACAACACACAGTAAATAAGGAGATCACATGCTTACTGTAAAAACCTTTTGATGTCCATAAAAATTGTTGATATTTGTTATATCCATCCATCTTTGTGGAACTCACCTTGTGAGTGGCTTGGAATATTGCCAAACATCAAACAGCCCTCGGGAAGGTCTCAATGGTAGGCATGCTAATCCCTGTTGCTCTCTCTCTCTCTCTCTCTCTCTCTCTCTCTCTCTCTCTCTCTCTCTCTCGTTTTATTTTTTTAATTATTTTTTATTACAAACACTCACTCACACACACAAGCCACAAGGGTGCTTGAACCCATGACCTCAGTGATGAACGCACTCTGCCTACCACTGAGCCGTGGGGTGGAACCCAAATCTCAACTGCTCTCTCTGGTATTGCCCACTAGAGTTTTGGATATACCTAAGATGGGCGGAGTGGATGTCACCTACACACTGCGTTGGACCCCACAGATACTCCCTCTTTATCTGAACTTGAGGCCTTACACTCTCTTAGAACAATAACCGCAGGGCCCTTGACAAAGCTGCCATCAAAGTATCACATGCAGAAGAAAACAAATGGAGACTCTGCACAGTAACACAAGTGGAGGAAACCAAGCTTCTCTTAGGCATGTTTCCCATCTGGACCACCTTGCTCATGTACGGCCTCATTAGGGCCATGGGGTCCACATTCTTTCTTGAGCAAGCCATCAACATGGATCGTAAAGTGGGCTACAAGATCAACGTCCCTCTCACATTCCTCTTAGCATTTGCATCCACATCCAAACTAGTGGTCACTCAGCTTTGTGTCCCACTAATAGAGAGGTTCACCAAATTAGAACATGGTATCCCTCCCATGATCAAGATCGGGTTTGGCATGTTCTTCTCAATATTATGCTGCAGTTGTGCTTCGATGGTGGAGATTAAAAGGTTGGATGTGGTCAAGAAATATGAACCTGACAACACGGTCCCAATGAGAGTCTTTTGGCTACTTCCCCAGTTTCTCCTACTGGGGGCCATGGATGGATTGGTGAGCGATGGGATTAAAGAGTTCTTCTATGATCATGTTGCTAATTCAATGAGGAGTTTTGGGTCATCATTCTCTCGAAGCGTGAGTGGAATGGGAAGCCTCCTTGGTGCACTTCTCATCATCACATCTACCAAAGTGAGTGACTGGAATGGTGGGCCCAGTTGGATTGCAGACACCGTCAACAAGGGCCATTTGGATTATTTTTACCGGACTCTATCAGTTTTGAGCTACCTTAATTTATGTGCCTATATGTATATCTCAAGCATGTACAGTATCAAGAAGGCAAAGGTGGAGGAGGAGTTGGAAATGGCCATCATAGACAATCTATAAAGGGGGCATTTGGATCTTTAAGTTACTTAAGATTAGCTACTTATGTCTCGAGTAGCTGATCTTGATTTCTACTTATTAAACTGAAGTGATTAAGTAACTTTAAAGAAAAATGTTACTTATAATTGATCATAAACGCAACTTTTACTTATCTACTGCTGTAGGTAGAAAAGGTAACTTAATTGATCATGGTATCCAAACGGGCCCTAAGTAAACTTATTTGCTGAGGAGTTTGCTATTTGGAATGGGGTAGTATATACTGCGAGCCAGCTATTGGCAGTTTAGCTGCGGGTTTGTTTTGTTTTGTGTTCTGTTCTTGTAAATCATGTATCTCTCTTCATCAAGACTAGTAAGGTTCCCTTATGCTTTTGTTGAGGCCTACCTGTCTAGTTGTAAATGCTGTTTCCATGTATATAACACTATACTGGTGTGGACACTTGGTAAACATATGGATTGTGAAATACACTGGTACTAATCCGGACCAGTGAACTGATGGGTCCCAGTGTCAATTGGGAGATGCTTCAAAAATTGTTCGTGATTGGATGGTCCTAATCCTTTGATCAAGGGTCTGGATCACTGAACCATAAGCCCACATGTACCGAATCAAAACCATCATCAATTTGATGGTCTCCGCAGGCACCCGAACCCATAATCTGGTTCAACTCTATATGTTGGGGTGTCTAGAAGAAGGCTTCTATAGCTCCGGTCAGAATAGGATACTAATTCGCACTTACCTCATGTGGCATGTGTGTTGGATTTGGACCGTTCGAATTAGATTATTGTCAATGCCTTTGTATATAGTTTGCCGAAAATCAGGTTGGGGTATGTTGAATGTGGATCATCTGGCCACCTCTTGTAACCATCCAATTTTTTCATGCATGTGTGCAAGATGGCCTAAACCTCCATTTTTTAGCCTGCTTTATCTGCCCATCAGATGTTCCCCACAAAATGAAAAAATCAGATGGTTAAGGGGGCTTTTGAACAGGGAGAATACCTTAGAATCTTGTGAAAATTAATGAGAATAGTAAGGAGAATAATTTCTTTTCCATCATTTTCTTAAAAAACTGCAACATTCAATTTCATGTAATTTCCACGTTACTATGAAAATATCTTGACGGTTGACTACCTACGTAAATTGTTGATTCTACTTCAATGGAAACGGAAAATAACTTAAATAAATTTGTGTAATGGAACTTTACACCTTATATGTAGCTTTTCTTCACAAGCAAACATAGAAAGTCAATATCATATAATATGTATTGGGTCCAAGCGCGTACTTTGTCACTATCTTTGAGATAGTTTGCGCCCCTTAGTGCAAAGAATCGATGTAGAAGGTTGCCGACGCAGCTATCTCCCAGGATACAATTCCCCAGCAATATTTCTGCACAACATGCATAAGTTGTGAGAAAAAAAATACCACTACAAACACCACAAAACATCGACCCTTCTTTTGCCCAGAGAAAAATAGATTTTCAGAGAAGAAGAGAAGGATTCTTCGATTGTATAAAATCCTAACCCTAATCTCCTTTTTTTTAAGACCACAAAACGACATGTCTAAAAAAGGACCCGTTAAGAGAAACGGTCATGTCGTTTCAACATGTCCGATAACTAAGGCACGTTTCGCACAATGAAAACAGCCCGATCCACGTGGGCCACATCTAATAGATGCAATAAAAGAAACAAATAAAAAAATAATTTTATAAATCTAGACAAAACCTAGCCCATCAAAACTCAAAGCAAGTAGGCTAGCCCAAGCCAATCGAAGTCCGATTACACCCCTTGCGCATGAATATACATGGGTATGCACGTGCGCACATGCCCAAAACAAGCTTATTTTATAGGGCGTGTGAGCCCCTCCATACCATCCTAATCCAAGATGGAGGTGGATCAAATCATCAACGAAGAGATGGATGGAAACATTGACTGTTGAAACCTTCTTGATTGGGTGTGGAGACTACTGTATTTTCTATATGCCATTCGATTCATATTCATAAGATGGTCCGATTCATATTCATAAGATGGATGCACCGTGACTAATATTAAGCCAAAGAAATCATCCATTCAAGAAGTCAGTCAAGCGAGACAATGTGATTTTTGGACTCGGATTGTGTAGTGTCGTAAACAGCACCTACGTGTGGCCCCACCATGAGGTATGTGTTTATCTATGCCATCCATCCATTTTTTTCAGCTCATTTCAGGGCATGAGCCTAAAATAGAGGCAATCTAAATCTCAGGTGGACCACACCATAAGAAACAATGGTGATTGAACGTCCACCATTAAAAACTTCTTGGGGGCTACAAAAGTTTTGGATCAAGCTAATATTTGTATTTTCAGTGCTCCATCTCCCAATTTATTTTTAACCTAATGAAATCGGATGGCAAATAAATATGGATATGGATGGCATGAAAAAAACACATACATCATGTGGGCATAGAGTTTTGTCACCACCTTAATGTAGAGGGGGTCGTTGAGCTCTACATGATGTTGATGGATCAAAGAAAAGATCAAAGAGAGACTCCAAAGAAGAAACTAAGACTCAACGAAAGACAGCAAAATCTGAGTATGATGATCGGTCGTCCAACCAGTCATCAGATACCAACACCGATTGCTTCTAGAAAGACAGCCCACTCATCGGACCATCCAGGGCCATCGATGACCGGTCGTGAAAACTGATGATTGGTCCATAGACCGGTCGAATTCTATGACTGTCCTGGTCCATTGACGACTGGTCGTGGACCCCTGACAACTGATCGTCCTACGCGAGAGCAGACACGTGAACTTCCTGTTTTTGAACTCTCTTTTCGTTTTTTAATAGGATTCTTCCTAATCTCGTTTTAGGGTTTCTCTTTGGTTGCAAGACTATTTAATTAAACTTTTTAATTTTATGAACTTGAGGCTTTACACTCTCTTAGAACAATAACCGCAGGGCCCTTGACAAAGCTGCCATCAAAGTATCACATACAGAAGAAAACGAATGGAGGCTGTGCACAGTAACACAAGTGGAGGAAACCAAGCTTCTCTTAGGCATGTTTCCCATCTGGACCACCTTCCTCATGTACGGCCTCATTAGGGCCATGGGATCCACCTTCTTTCTTGAGCAAGCCATCAACATGGATCGTAAAGTGGGCCACAAGATCAACGTCCTTCTCACATTCCTCTTAGCATTTGCATCTACATCCAAACTAGTGGTCACTCAGCTTTGTGTCCCACTAATAGAGAGGTTCACCAAATTAGAACATGGTATCCCTTCCATGATCAAGATCGGGGTCGGCATGTTCTTCTCAATATTATGCTGCAGTTGCGCTTCGATGGTGGAGATTAAAAGGTTGGATGTGGTCAAGCAATATGACCCCAACAAGACGGTTCCAATGAGAGTCTTTTGGCTGCTTCCCCAGTTTTTCCTACTGGGGCCCATGGATGGATTGATGAGCGATGGGATTAAAGAGTTCTTCTATGATCATGTTGCTGATTCAATGAGGAGTTTTGGGTCATCGTTCTCTCGAAGCGTGAGTGGAATGGGGAGCCTCCTTAGTGCACTTCTCATCATCACATCTATCAAAGTGAGCGAGTGGAACGGTGGGCCCAGATGGATTGCAGACAGCGTCGATAAGGGCCGTTTAGATTATTTTTACCGGACTTTATCAGTTTTGAGTAGAGGTGGGCAACGATCCGGGCCGAGCCGAGTTAGCCCTAGTTTGGTTTGGTTTGTTTTCGTACCACCACAATTTGTGGATCGGTTTGGTTTGGGTTTCGGGCCGACCCATGCGGCCCGAGTTTGGTTTGCTCCAGAAAAATCTGGTTCGAGCCGGGATCGGCATGGTTGAAAATTTCGAACTGGGCCGGGCTGAGTTCAAACGGACAATGGCTCCTTTTTTCCTTATTCATTTAAATAGAAAATAATTTAAAAAGTCAGAAAAAAAAAAGTACAAACATATCTTACCATACGATGTTTAACATCCTCCAAAAGAGTGCAACTTCAAAATAGACATGTAAGAGTATTTTCCAAACAAAAGTACGCAAGCATAATTTTACAAGTGCAAGGAAATAGTGTGCATTCATGTAAATGTATTGTGTATTATCCATGTCATCATGTATATGTATTATGTATTATCCATGTCATCATGTATATGTATTATCCATGTCATCATGTATATGTATTATCCATGTTATCCATCTGTTTTACATATCATTTTAGGACATGATACCAATATGGAATCAGATCCAAAGCTCAAGTGGATCACACCACAGGAAACAATGTGCTTATAATCTACGAGCCGAATCAAACCGAGCTAAATCAAATCGAGCTTCGAGCCGAACCGAGCCGGAACTGCCCTAGTTTGAGTTTGGTTTGTTTTTTCAAACAAGCTTGACTTGGAGGCTTGGTTTGGTTTGAACTTCCTTTTCGAACCAATCCAAGCCGAGCTTTTTCAAACCAATCCAAGCCGAGCTTTCGAGCTGGCTTGGTTTGTGCCCACCTCTAGTTTTGAGCTACTTTAATTTATGTGCCTATATGTATATCTCAAGCATGTACAGTATCAAGAAGGCAAAGATGGAGGAATTGGAAATGGCTATCATAGATAATCTATAGACGCTAACATACTTGCTGGGGAGTTAGCTGGGGAGTTAGCTGGTTGGAATGGGTTAGTATGCTGTGGGCCAGCTCTAGGCAGTTTAGGGGCAGGTCTATTTTGTTTTGTGTTCTGTTCCTTTAGATCATGTATATCTCCCTTCATAAGGTGCTCTTATGTTTTTTGTTGGGGCCTACCTGTCCAGTTGTAAATGTTGTTTCCATGTCTATAGTACTATACTGGTATGCTTGGTAAATATATGGATTTGTAAAGCACTGTGGTTTTAATCCGGACCATTGAACTGATGGGTCGTCCCAGTATTGATTGGGGGATGCCTCAAAATTGTTTCCGATTGGATGACTGAATCACAGGCCTCACATTCACTAAATCAAAACCATCATCAAACTATTTGTTTGCTCAAGCAACTGGAACCTATAATCTTCTTCAACTTTATAGATTTCAAACTATCCTTTACGGCATCAATCCATTGAGAGGAGTTAAGACTTTGTTTGGCTTGTATAAAGGATTCAGAATCCCCTTTTCACCCTTATGACAAACTCATGTTCTTGCGAATGTACGATGTAGTCATCTAGAATCGCTGGCCTCCTCTCTCTATCTAATCTCTCTAATAGCTCACTTTCTGGAATTTGATTTTAATTTCCTCCTTCAGTGGGTCGTATTTGAGGGGTCATGGTGATTTGCAGTGATTATAGGTTCAATTGCAAGATTGGCATGGCTGTAATGGGAGTTACATCCCACTCTTCCTCAAATACAAAATTTTTAATATTTGTGTTCCCACTAGTTTCATTATCCTTAATGAATCTGGCATTTCTAGCACTATCAGAAAAATGACTTTCCCTAATGGTTTCGCCACTTATTCCCCAACAGCTATGGACAGTTGAAAATGCCAACGGCAATAAGCCCTCGAGGATTCACCTAAAACCGTAGGGGAATAGGGTTATTATACTCCCACATTGTATGATTTTATGTTATCCACTCCGTCCATCAATTTTCCATCTCATTTCAGACATTGGTAGGAAAAAGTGGACAGATCTCAGCGACGGACTTCGACCGTCGCTTGGTTCGTCGTTGTTTGCTGTGGAGAATTTCACGACGAATTATATCCGTCGCTAAATTGCGACGGATGTTGTTTTTGGCAAAATTTGAAAAGCCCGTTGCAAAACTCGAACAATTGCCCATTCAGCCCCGGATTTTGTTCGTTGTTCTAAAATTTTGCAATGGATAAGATCTGTGGAGAATCTTGGTAGCGATAGACATCAAAACTATCATGGAACTGGAAGTAATTGGAAATTTCCCTAGATGAAGTCATGATCATATTGTTCTGAAAATTCAAACTATCATGGAACTGGAAGCTTCCCTAGATAAAGTGAGTTAGTGGTGACAAAAAAAAAAAAGTTAGATAGCAGTATGGATTCTGAAAATTACTAGTTCACAGCTTCAATCACCTGCAATCTGGACCTTGATGGGGTATAACAGCCACGATTGACCTTTCATGCCTAATTCATAACTATGATTAAATAAAATGAGATAAACTCATTTTTAAGTGGCTACCAAAAAGGCCCTTATTTTACCTTCAAAAAATTGAAAAAACAAATAAAATGAAAAAACAAATAAAGAAATCAAGTTAATTACCTCCTAGGCTTCTAATCCATAAACAAATGCAAATATTGGTCGCTAGCAATGATAATAGTTCTTGATTTACTCTTCCCGTCTCCTGCATCAACAAGAGACTTTGCATTTAGCACCTGTTTGTAGTGTTAAAAAATAAAACTAAAATGAAAAAAAAAAATATGGATGTCTACTTTTACATTCTTTGGTCTGAATAATTGAAAAACCTAAGGGGGCATCTAAACCTTGGGAATATAGCCCAAACACATATTTGTAAGTGAGCATTTTCGTTTTTCCACCAGACGAATTTCAATTTCCCTGTTGGAGATACGGAGTCCTTTGCCCGTCCCCACCACACGATGCCTCTTTGGTTCCCATCAACCCGAAAAATGAATCACCTGAAAAAAAGAAAAAAGAAAAAAAGAGAGATCCACCCATGGCAAGGCCTGATTAGAAAGTTCCATTTTGCAGTCAATACAGAAGCAAGTTGTTGGTCTAACGAGCCTTCTAGGAGAAAAGCTCCAATTGCTACAACAAGAAGGTTAATCACATGCCACCCAATGAATTGATTGCGCCTCACAAACCTCCTGGATAGGATTAACTTCTCAATTTCTGCCCTGCAGACAAATGGTGAAGAAGAGAAAAATGAGAAATACAGAAACTGTCAACATTCAACTGAAAAAAAGGGTCCAAATATTTGGTTGTTGGAACCTTCAAATATTAATGTTCTAGGTTACCAAACCACAGGCCTCACTTTTTAGAATTGAAAGCCCTTGTACATTGTCCAGATCCACGAGCCACATAATAATTCCTCTCAGGAAGGTCATCTTCTGTCAAATCCAACAAATGTACAGGTGGAGGCCCACCTTTCAGTGATCTAAGACATTTGCCAAGTTCACCTTGCAATGGGACAGGCCATGCACAAAAGGCTCCCCAATCAAGCGTGCCTACCCATCCCATCACTGGCTAGCAAATGGAGAATTACATTAACTGTGTCCATTCTTAACAGGATGCTGGGATTTTCATAATATCAGTACCCATCCTCAACATGACCCACCATACCAACAGCTAGGATTGCCAAAAGGCAACCCCCACCTTAACATATACGACAATCAACCAACTGAACACGTCCACATGAAAACTTGCCAGCCCTCCAGATCTTCCCATCCAACATGCCACTTTTGTACGAGATCTGTACCACGCAAGCGACAGCCCCTATCATGAAGATCACCTAGCACGAAAATCAGGTTGGCCCGCTCACCAGGCGGGCCATTCCATCCAACATGCAACTTTTGTAGGACATCTGTACCACGCAAGTAGCAGCTGGTCCCATTATGAAGATCACCTAGCACAAAAATCTGGCTGGCCCGCTCATCAGGCGGGCCACAACATTGTAATCAATGGGCAACTGACAATCTAACTCAACATATGGGTTGGCCCACCTATGCTCAAAGAAGGGAGCCCCTAAGAAAAATAAAACCAAAACCAACAACAACTGGGATAAAACATTGAGGGCTTGTTTGGCATCTCTACTTTAATGCAATAAGAACTTTTTGAATAAGAACTACCTTAATAAGTCCTTTTTGTTCTAGCTCTTTTTTAAATAAGCTCCTTTGGTAAAATCTGGAAAAAAAAAAAAAAAAAAAAAAGGCTCTTATCTAAAATAAGCATGTTTGGTAAGACTTTTAAATAAGAACTTTTTTTAAGGTTAATCCAAATGGTTGTTTAGGTGGACCGTCCATCATGTGGGGCCCAACATTATTCTTAATTGTTCTTTATGTGGGGCCCCTCAATATCCACTACCCATTACCCATCATGTGGACTCCACATTTGATGTGTCCATAGTGTGGGCCCTACCTTTGAAGTGGATTGTCTATCATGTGGGGCCCACTTTTGATATCCACCATTCATCATGTAGGGTGCACCTTCTATGTGGATCATCCATCATACAACACACTTTGGATATGAGTCATCCATCATGAGAGACCTTGGATGTGGACCATCCATTAAGTGGGGTCCACTTGATGTGAACTATCTATTATGAGGGGCCACACTTTTATGTGGGCCATCCATCATATGAAGCCCACTCCATCCATTATGTGGGCCCACCTTGATGTGGACCATTCATGTGTCGTTCATCATGTGGGCCCATCTTTGATATCAACCGACCATCATGTGGGCCCACCTTCAATAACCATCATCCATCACATGGGTCCCACCTTTGATGTAGACTGTCCATCAAATGGGACCCACTTGATATGCATGTTCCGTCATGTTGGGCCACACTTTGATGCGGGTCATCTATCATGTGGGGCCCACCTTTGATGTGAACTTTTCATTATGTGGGCCCACCTTGATGTGGGGGCCGACTTTAATATGAGTCATTCACCATGAGGGGCCCATCTTTGATGTCCACCATCCATCATGTGGGTCCCACCTTTGTTATGGAGCACTATCATGCGGGGCTCACTTGACGTGGATAGTCCATCATGTGGGACCCACCTTTGATGTCCACCATCCATCATGTAGGTCCCACTTTTGTTATAGACTATCCATCATGTGGGGCTCAACCTTCAATATTAGTCGTTCATTATGTGGGCCCACCTTTAATGTCAAGCTTCCATCATGTGGTCCCACATTCAATGTCCACCATCCTTTGTGTGGATCCCACCTTTGATGTGGACCATCATTAGGTTGGGCTTGCTTGATGTGGACCATCATCAGATAGGGCTTGCTTGATGTGGATTGTTCATCATGCGGGACCCACTTTGAAGCAAGCCATCCATCATGTAGGGCTCACCTTTGATGTGACCGTTCATTATGTAGGCCCACCTTTGATATGGGCCATTCATCATGTGGGGCCCACTTTCACTATGGGCCGTTCATCATGTGGGCCTTTATTGAAGAAATTGTAAAGAGAACAGGTAAGATGGAATTACTTGAAAAATTCAAGGGTAAACTCATCCAAAAATTAGTTTAAAATGTCTACCCACTTAAGCTGAATAAGCTTCATTTCAAAAAGTAACCCTCCCTCAACTTATTAAATCGGATCTTATTTACTACTTTCTAAAAAAAATAAGTACTTCATTAGAATGGTCTAAAAGCTTAATTTTTTTAGAAATAAGTCAATAAGCTCTTATTTATAGAGATGCCAAACGGCCCCTTAGCCTTTGCAAATATCCCCAAGCCCTGCATTGTCAAGCGTAATTAAGCCCCTGATTGTGCTAGGAATGTCTGATCTATTGAAGAACCGCTGGTTGGGAGCACCACCACTACTTAGCTTAGCCAGCGCGTTGGAAACCGCATTTCTTTCTCTCAACACATGCACTATCTAGTTGCACGGATTGACGAAGGTGGAAAAAGTGCCTGATATGTGCCAAGTAGGTTGTGAATAGCCCATATGTTTAACAACCAGGCATATTTTGGACTCATAGGTATGCTCATCACAATAATCCAACCATATGATCTAGCCCAATAATGATATTGGTCCCACCAAATAAATGTCCTCCAGTTGGCCCTCTGGTGTTCTCTTTGAGCCCAAAAATAAAGACAGGCAGTACCAAGTTACATCATGACTAAAACATTGCGTGGTCTAGCAAGACTGACTTTTGGAATAGATAATTTCTTTGGCTTCATACTAATCACTGTGGGAACTATCTTATGAATGGATTGGATAGCATACAGAAAACAAAGTAGGCTCCACACCCAATCTAAAAGATTTTAATAGTGAGCGTCACCATCCATTTTGGGTCACGATGGTTTGCATGATTACTTGAAAGGGCACACTTTCGGACAGATTGGATTAGGAAGGGCTCCACACACCGTGTTGTAAAATAAGCTTATTCTGTAGAGGATCCAGCCTCATACATATCATAGCCATGCTAAAAGTATATGTCAAATTCCATGTACATAAGCAATTACAGAGAAGGAAGTTTTTAGACCAAATGACGTATGGCAATGGCCTATCATCAGTCTCTTCCCGTTACAATACCTGCAACCATCTCTACACAGGCAACTGATCGTCTGATGTCTTCTCTGTCAGTTCTCTCTTGTGTTCCGGGCCCCTCGCCAAAGAGATCCTTTCCGGACGATAGTATACAAGAAGAGGTTAATAAGGCTTAGTCTTGCAAGCATCGCGAAATACCAATCTAGATGGCTTTCATTGATTTCATGTGCGAACCAACGGCGATGTCCTCCAACTTGGTTCAGCTGATCGGTTAAGATCATAAGGATTGCACTACAGATGCTTCCCATTCCTTCCACATTCTCGACGAATGCGGGCCTACATGCAAACATCATTTTCGGAACCTGACTGACGAACAACTCCTCAATGCCATCACCAACGAGTCCTTTCATGGCTCCCAAAATACAAAACTGAGGAATTAGCCAGAAGATTTTCATTGACGACTGGTTGCGCACCACAACATTCAACCTTTTCTTCTCTAATAAAGATGCTGTGAGACAACACAATGCGGACAGGAACAACCCGGCTCCGATCCTTACCTTTGGCGGGATTCCATGTTCGAGTACTTTGTTGAGCCAATTGCATGCTTCGGTGACGGCAACCTTCGAGATACTGCTGAAGGCTAAGAGGACCGTAATGGGGATTTTGAAGCCGCCGATACTCCCGTCTAGAGTGCTTGCTTGCTCCATGAAGAAGGTATACCCCATGGACAAGACTATTCCGTACATGAGGAAGGTAGTCCACACGGGCAACATGCGCAGAAAGAGCTTCGTTTCTTCGACTTCTGTTTGGGTGCACAGCCTCCATTTGCTTTCCTCGTTGGCCTCTCGTTTTTCGATGATGGCTGCTTTGTCGAGGCACCTGTTATGTTTCAGTGTTTCGAAATTTGTGAGAGTTGAGTTAACAGGGGATGCGGATTGCTGGCGGAAATTCCTACCATTGAAACTTCCATGAGTCCACAGTGATGTTTAAATGGCATTCATACCGTTCATAATGTCATAACTACTGGGATGAACTGAAAACAAAAATATTAGCTCACAAAACGGATGAACTGAGTGGATTTCTCACAAACATCACGGATGAACTTCCTATGGAAGGCTTTCACAGGAAATCCGCATCCGGCTTAAAGAGGCACGACACTAAACAGTGAGGATTTAACTTCGACCGTTGAAACAGTCGTGGGTCTGGATCAGACTAATATTTCTATGTTTTTTCTGTTCATCTCAGTAAGAATGACCTTACGCACAACCCAGTAGAGTTTTGATATGCCTCATTTTTTTTTCGCTCGTGTCTTACTATGATATGGCAAAATGAATCTCACAAACATCAAGGTGGCCCTACCTATCTTCCCCTTGGAAGAAGTTCCTGCTTTTGTGAGCAATCGGCGTCCACCTGCGACCCCGACATGCGAAGCTCAGAACCCACTACGAGTAAACCTGGGTCTATAGGAAATCGGATTGCCTACTGAGTTACCAGTAAGCTTTTATGTAACGCCCCGAATTTACCGTAATTATTTTAAAATTTTCTGAAATTTATTTCTATTTTTTTATATTAAATACCGGCCATTGATATTAAAATTCAAATAACGGGACATTCGTAGGAGATCATATGGAGTACACTTTATTAAAGTTGCTTAGAATGACCTCATTAACAATGTAGAAGAGTTAGATTTCGTTAAACTCGAATATTTGCAAAAATTACAAAAATGCCATTAGTTAAACTTAGGTTAACTGACCATTTTTAAGTACGCATGTTTCTAGTGATCGTTAAAACGCAAAATCCTGAATTTGAGCTTTTGGACACATATTAACCATACACATCAAATTTCAGCCCTTAAATCATAGTAGAAGTGGTCCAATTGTCAAATCAGGCCTTAACCCTTGATTTTCATGTCCATCGAGTGAGGAAAGTAGATGGTTAGTCGTAGTCGAATATTTTTCTTCATATGAGTGACTTGGATCGTCTTTATCATGGACCAATAGTGTGATTTGATTGCCCCACATTGATAAGCCTCTTTCTTATGTGCGAAATTATCCCGTTCTAGAAATTAACGAGTTACCAACTCTTCTCAAATTTGAACCTTTCAATTTACCCACTTCTCACCATCAAACGCTTCTCAAATTTGGACCATCCATTATACTCATATGATTACGAGTTTACACAAAATTTAGACCCCGATCTACCATCCTACACCGTTGAACCACAAAGCCAGCCCCTTCCTTTTTCGCCAAAAGTTGAAATTTCAGATCTAGGCATTCCTCACCATCAATCAACCACTAAAATTTGTACAATTGTTTGCCTATCATGACTACATATTTTTCCAAAATTTGGGCCCTGATCATCAAGCGTAGACCGTTAATTGAGATATAGCCCATTTTAGCACCCGTTAAGCCATTTTTAAGGATCGGCCAATCTAGAATGTGGATCATTAAGAAATTTACGTATTCTGACTCTACTCTTCGAGGTTGATAAGATGAACGGATTGGAATTGATCAAAGATCATCCGAATATTAAGATTTGAGAAACCCACCTCGAGAGGCTGTTACACAAGACCCCGCGTGCACATCCCTCTCCCTATTTCTACTACGCACCTCCAAACCCTAATTCCAACCCTACCTCTATATATAGGGCCTCTCTTAGCCAAAGGTGACCCCACCCCACGAATTTGAGAGAGAGAGAGAGAGAGAGAGAGAGAGGGAGGTAAGAGAAAGAAGGAGTACCATCTTGCTATTTCATCATCTTATATCTCTAATAAGTCGAAGATCATAAGGTGAGAACTCCTTTAAGATTGGATTAATAATTTCATGTTTTGTAGGTTGATAATTCTTATGTGTTTTTTTTTGTTTACATGTGTTTATTTGTTCTCTCCTTAGTTAGCTATATATGAATGCTTTTAGATATTTTTTTTCCATCTCATGGTGATGAGGATATTCATTGGACTTAGAAAACTAGTAAGGAATAGAATTATGTTTGTTGCACATATGAGATTTGTGTAACCATCTTTAAAAAGGACCACCTTTCTTTCTATACTGTATAAAGAATGATTGTGATTGTCTAATGGAGATTCTTATATTGCTATATATATTTCTTTTATATATATGAATGGACCCTGATATGTGGTGATGAATATCGGAACACTCGGTTAAGAGGTTGCCCTAACCTGAGACGATGCTTTTAGCTTGTCCGGTTAAGTGGCCACCCTGATCTGTAGTGGTGGTATCAAGATCGCCCGATTAAGTGGTTGTTAAATCCATTTATTACTACTACTATTATTATAATTACTATTAGTATTATTATTCATAAAGTTGTTAAGGATCTCCATAAGACAATAGTTGAGTATGGTCGTTATGAAGCTTAGTAGTACGGGCCGCCATCCTGGGATGTGATGCGTCAGTTACGACTATTTTGATGAGTGATGAACCATAAGAAAGGATGTGGTGGTACCAAAGGTTGGTTAGACGATAAGTGGCTTGGTGTAAATTGGAAATAATAATAAAGAATGGCTAACTCATGCATGCACGTGGCTCCATGTGGGTGTATGGATTTGAGAATAAGCTAGAGCGTCCTACTTCTCCCATACACTGTCACGTGTGGATTTGGGCTATGAGCGTCCCGTTTCTCACGTGGTCGGGCAAAATTATGGGCTTGCGTGTCCCAAAACCCCTGGCAGCATATCTAAGGATTCCTACGCTGGGTCATGCATTATCATGCATTGCATTAAGAAAGAGTAATTGATGTTTTGTTATGATTTTTATGCGATTATTATTTCTAACCTTAAAGTAGTTCTTCACTATGCCGCTTTTGACGGTGTTTTGTGGAAATAATTTAGAACATGTAGGTAACGATCCTCAGGAGCCCGAGCCTCAAGGAGACGATTATGATGGCTCATAGGAGCAGATGGTGGAAGACGAGACCGCATAATCATTCATAGTTCTAGCATTTATTTAGTATTTGAAATTGTAATAAGTCCCAATGGGAGGACGTAGTTATGAACATGGTGTTTTATTGAATGATGGTTACATGGTTTGATGATTTAGTTTCGTTAATGAAATAATATATAAGTTTGGTTTCACCGTCTTGTTCATAATTTTCCAAATAGTATGAAATGTGCATGTTTGTGTGAAAATTATGTAAGGGGTATAACCCTCACACATTCCAAATAACCTTGGGAATTCGGCCATCGTGATGTACACGGGAGCCGAAATCTTGGGGTGTTACATTTTATGGCATAGAGTAAACTGTGTTGGGCCCACCTTGAATGTATGTGGTTTATCCAAGCAATCCATCCATTTTTCAGCATATCCAAATCTCAAGTGGACCACCTACTACAGGAAACGGTCAGAATAATAATTTCCACCATTGAAACCTTCTTAGGGCCACAGTGACGTTTATTTGTTATCCAACCTGCTCATAAGATCACACAGGCATGAATGAAGGGAAAACATAAATATCAGTTTGATCTAAAACTTTTATGGCCCTCAAGATTTTTTCAACAGTAAACATTCAATTCGCTCTGTTTCTTGTGGTAAGGTCGACTTTGAGCTTTGAATATGCTTCAATTTTGAGCTCAAGCCCTAAAATCATCTAGTAAAATAAATGGACAGAGCGGATAAAATACGTAAATCACGGTGGGTGCCACAGAGTTTACTCGGTACGCTTAGGGTTGAGTAACTCATTACACAATTCCTTCCGAGCCAAAGGGCTGATGGGTACGTGATGGTACCGATAGATGTGTAAGTTAGCTCTCAAACCTATTTTGTTGCTAAAATCATCAAACATAATATGCGCGCAAGCTAGCTCCTGCAAACTGAAATCATTCCTTAAATCATTTTGGGGCCACCTGAGAGTTTTGGAATTGCTTAAAATTTGGATTCAAGTGTTCCCTCATGAATTCAAAGAAGTCCGGTTAAGGATTTGCGAAAGCTCCATGGATTCGAAGTAATTATCCTGTGAGAGAGACGAAGATCGATCTCATTGCGTCTACGCTTGCGCCAAGTTGGTATCAAAGTGAGGAAAGCCCTCGGGAAGATGACTTCTAACGATGACAACGACAAAAATCCTGTAGACGGTGATCCATGGATCCAATAATTGGCGGAGAAGATCGAAGCCCTCCAGCATTCAAATTAGTTGTCCTTGTAAGAGATGCAGGCGACTCTTGATTGTATTGCAGCATCGTTGGCCCCGCCCCAAGCCCAAGGCAACTGCAACCTCCAATGATTATTGTACAGAACAATCCCGTCTTCCATCAAGCACAACTGCTGGCAAATCGTAGAGCTAACCTTAACGATTCGGACCTCAGCGACGAGGACATCGAAGCATCATTACTCGACGACCCACACAAGGAGATGAGTGTGTGGATTGTGCCAACAGAGACTTCTAAGCTAATAGTGATATTCCTAGCTTTAATGGCTTGCTTAATATAGAAGATTTTCTTGATTGGTTGGCGGGAGTTGAGAGATATTTTGATTATACGGGTGTTCTAAAGGATAAACAAGTTAAGCTTGTGGTATACAAATTGAAATTCGATGCTTCTGCGTGGTGGGAATAATTGCAATTCACCTGCACCCGTCAGAACAAATTACCCATTCGATCATGGCTAAGGATGAAACGATTGCTGTAATCCAGTTTTTTACCTCGTGACTATGATCAGGTATTGTTTCAATAATACCAGAATTGCAAGCAAGGAAACCGATCTGTCGCCGAATATCAAGCTAAGCTTGATCGATTAACAACATAAAACAGGTTATCAAAGATAGAATCCCAGAAAGTTGCAAGATTCATCGACGGCTTACGACCCACAATCCAGGATCGAGTTTAGCAACTCTCAGTTTGGACTATGGCGGAAGCGGCTCAACTATCCACTCGCATAAAGACCCAACTTGCTAGGGCTCTTGCATGTCCATTCCCTTCGACCCGTGTCTCTACGACAGGACCCATTCAAGATGCGCCCCTGTCTAAGGGCAATGAGCCTATTGGTGGGCATGCTCAGCCCCTAACGATCACGAACTAAGATTCGAGGAGCGCTCCCGCCAGGCCCCAATGCACAACATCTACAACAGAAGGTCCAAGTCGAACTCCTAATCCATATGCTCAGTTAAGGTTGAATAATCATTTTTGTCTAACACATGTCCTCAGCACCCCATCGCTGATCTAAGCACTAATGATGGGAAAGTTGAAGATGAACTAGCAGAAGGAGCAGCCAAGAATGAAGAATTTAAGCAATCTGTTAAGAAACACGCAGATGGAATAGAATGGTTGGTTGAGGACCACGGTGAGTCCTTAGTCGTGAGGCGTCTATGCTACACTCTTAGGGTGGAGGTGTATCCTCAGTACCACAACATCTTCTGCACACGTTGCACAGTGAACGAGAAGGTTTGTGACGTCATCATTGATAGTGGGAGTAGTAAAAACATTTGTCCAAGGTTATGGTAGACAAGATTCAATTACCGATGACAAAACATCCAACCCCGTGCTCCATCGGTTAGATCAAGAAAGTCAGCGACACCAAAGTAACCAAGAAATGTTTGATTTCATTTTTCATTCACAGAAGCTACAAAGATGAGGTAATATATGTAGTTGATATGGATGCCTGTCATATGCTTCTCAGTTGACTGTGACAATCAGACCGAGATGGGACCCATTAAGGGAGGGACAACACGTATATGTTTGTTAAAGATGGGCATAAAAGGGTTTTAGCTCCTATGGCACCGGAGAGTCGCCCCGAGGCTTCTAAAGTGGAGGAGAGTTCTCTCCTTATCATAAGAAAATTTGTTGAAGAATCAAAAGAATCGGGCGAGATTTATATTATGATGGTCAAGGGAGAAGATCCAGGGGGCACGGTTATTCCCTCAACCCTTCGACCCTTGTTGAATGAATTTCAGGACATTTGGCCTGAAGGCCTTCCCCATGGATTACCCCCGATGAGAGATATATAACACCACATCGATTTCATCCACAATGTTAGTTTCCCCAATCGATTGCATTACCGATTGAGCCCGAAAGAGAGCAAAATTCTCCAAGGGTAGGTTGACGAATTGTTGAGGAAAGAACTTTTGAGAGAAAGTATTATCCTTTGTGCAGTGCCAACTTTGTTGACACCAAAGAAATATGGTAGTTAGTGTATGTATATTGATAGTAGGGCGATCAACAAGATTACTATCAAATACAGGTTTCTTATACCCTAGTTAGATGATATACTCGATATGTTTGAGGGTTCTAAGGTGTTTTTCAAGCTTGATTTGAGGGGCAAATTCCATAAGATTCGCATCCTCCCTGATGATGAGTGGAAGATGACTTTTAAAACAAAATGACTATATGAGTGGCTTATTATGTCATTGGGTTGTTGAACGCACTGAGTACATTTATGCGTCTCATGAACCAGGTTTTGAAACCATTCATAGGAAAGTTCATAGTAGTGTACTTCGATGACATACTAATTTACAGCCAGGACGAGTTAGAACATATGAGGCACCTCAAGCAAGTTCTCCATCCTAGCTGTCCATTGATGTTCACTCAAATTAAGGTAGAGAATGCCATCATATAAATAAGATTTTTATTCCGTTTTTCTCCATTCTTGTATCCAGAAGCCATAAATCTCATGCTAACCATATAAGCATGTTCGTTAGAAGAGGTTGGAGTTGAAATAACATAGTTTCCTAAGCTCCTCAAAATTATTCTACTTTATCCATAGCTGTCGGATTGAAGGAAAATTGACAATTGGAGTTTCACCATTGGAGGCCAGGTCTTCTTCTTCGGCGGTGTTGTTGCTGTTGAGGTCATTCCTGAGCTGCAGTCATAGAGTTATTGCTGCTGAGGTATAGGTAAGATAAATCAACCATTTCATCTTTTTGTTACATCCATGATCGACTCGGTTTGCTACCGAGTGGTAAATCGAGTCAAACTCATTCTATACCTAGTTCATATTAATTTATAGAAGTTGTTCATGATCCGAAGAATGTCTGATTTAGTTCAGCTATATAGGATTGATCATGATCATATATCCTTGCTCTTGAAGTTCAATCTGGTTAAAACTAGTTGTAACTTGTGCTGAGTTGACTCAACAAAACTCACTGAGTCTAGTTTCGGGTGAAGTCTAATCCATGACTATTCATGTCAGATTCATGAGCAATGTTGGGCAGACATTGGTAGCTAAAGATTTAAGTCTAGCTGTGAATTAATTTAGTAAAATTTCTCTATTAGGTGAGTCTTTCTTGGGAATTCTTAGTATTTTGATTCAAATTGGGGCTTGAAATAAGATATAATTTCAGTTTAATTTACAAATTAGTTAGGTGATCATTAAAATGCTGGTCAACTTGACCGACCCGGTTTAATTTGGGTTAGGTAACATTTGGGAAAATCCAACCCGTATTTAATTTGGGTCGGGTTAGGGTTGAGGCGGAAACGACCCGACCTGACCCAACCCGACCCATTACCACCTCTAGTCCGCTCTCCCTCCCTACATTACTTAGCATTAATTAGTCGGAGCTAGACCTGACTTTAACTGGGTCTATCACATGGACCCTATTTGACCCGATTTGAACCGAGTCCAAAAGATGAGCCCCAAATCTGATTTTTTTTTTTAATGGGTCCAAAAGATGAGACCTAGACGCATTAATATCGCCCGGTCAATCGGTACTGGTGGGTTCTAGCATCCACTACAAGCCCTAGTTTTTGTTAGTCAAATGATGGACTCTGAATTATGAGAAAGAGAGAAAGAGAGAGTGAACCTTAGGCCATTAGTGCGATCTAACCAGTGCGTGCCATTTGTGGCGGGGTATTCATCTTCTAGGTCGTAAATGTAGTTTTTATGAGGCAGCGACAAGGGTGGATCATCATCTGCGTCATCTTCTCCTGTATGGTCATTGTCATCCAAAGGTGCACCATCACCTGCATCATCTTCTTGATCAGCAAGGCCAATGTGAACATCAACTGCATTATCTTCACCAGTGCGATTATTGTGATCCAAATCCTGTTCCAAGCGTTCATCATGTGCGTAATTTAGGGTCTTGTTTCCATTTTCCAGGTCAACACTAGAGTTTTTTTGAGGGAGCAACAAGCGTGCACCATCGTCTCCGGTAGGGCTTTTATCATCCCCAAGACGACGTGTCCTCTTAAGAAGGCTGATCAACCGGTGCCAGTGACCTTTACCGTTGGTGTGGTTATCTCTCCTGTTGTGGGTCATGTCTGGACCGCCATCTGCATTGCGAGTGTCCCCAAGACCGCATTTATCCTTGATACTGCTCACCCGCTGGTGCACATGACCTTTACTGTACATGTAGTTATCTCTCCTGTTATGGGTCATATCATGACTGTCATTTGCATGATCATGCTTGTCCCCAAGACGGTGTTTTTCCTTCATACTACTAGTCCGCCGCTGCAGTTGATGTTCACCGCTCGTGTGGTTGTGTCTCTTGCTGCCATTAATTTCGTAGTCTTTGAGCCCATCACTCGTATTAATAGTGCCACTCGTACCAGTACTGGAAACACCATCAAGCTTCCATCTACCGTGGATTCGACTATCATCTGCCGGCCATTTTAGGCGTCTCTTCCTTGCGGCAGCCACCACAACACGCAACATGTGTGTGAAGGGGCTCCCATTTGGCCCGACTCTATGGTAGTACAAGGTGCCTGACACAAGCACGAGAAACGCCAGCAACATGAACAACGTGGAAAACAGGCCCAAACTAGTCCAGGTTGCCTTCTCGAAATCCTTTTCACCGACATCACTATTCCAGCATATCTTCCAAAAAATGCAGCCGGGATTATTGTGGGGTACTAGAGCAAGAACCAAGCCCACCCCGCCGCCCAAACAGCAGCCCATGTTCCACCAGGCTATTGTATGGAACTTGGCTTTGAACTTGGTTTTGAATTTGAACTTCGCTTTGGACTTTTCTTTGACGTGTTCTCCAGACTTGGCTTTGGACTTGTCTTTCATATGTTCCTCAGACTTTGCTTTGGCTTTGGACTCATCTTTGATGTGTTCCTCGGACTTGTCTTTGATGTGTTCGTTGAACTGATCAGCTCCAAACTTTAGTAAGGTATGCTGTTGGCCACCATTGCCCATTGCTATAAGCACCAATGCAGGGTACAAAAGAGGTTTCCCGTAGGGTACCGATATCGTGAAAAGAAACAATCCCTGCAAGGAGATCCCCAGTGTCAGATGTGTCTTACATTGCACAATTGGAGTCATTTAATAGGTATTGTATAGGAGAAGCTAACTTACATAGATATAAAGGGCCACTGAGACAAGGACAACAAAGTAACGGCTGACATAAGCATCTGCGATGATGGATCCGATAATGGCCATGACAGACGTTAATCCTTCTGTCATGTTTACAGTTGCTACCGCGGTTACCAAGCTTTTTTTCAGAGAAATTCCACTCAGGAACGTCGTCAAGCCCCCCAAAATTGCATACTCCGCTAGGTTGTTACTCATAACTACACCTGCCATCATTTTTTTTTCTTAACAAAGACAATAAACGGGCGAGATTAGATCATCATACCGTTTGTGATGTGACTAATTGGGTTGGGTGGGTGTACTATGTGAACTAACCCAAAAATTTGAATGGCCAAGAATAAGAAAATAAATGAGTATAGCGTACTAGAGTATGTTGTTGATAATTCAAACCATAGGAACATTAGTCTCCAACGGTCATTATAACGTTTGATATCTCCTTTGTTTTCTCTTTGTCAGTTGTAACTAAGTAGAGTGTTGCCATGCCACATGTCAGTTGCTGGTTAATTCTTTTATTCAGAATCTTTGAAGGGTTAGTTTTAAGAAAATTCTTGGTTTGCCTACCCCAAATAACATCCATGAAGTCCACGGCTTTCATGGTTTGGTCACCTTTTATCATCGCTTTGTCAAGAATTTCAGCAGAATTATAGCACTTATCATGGATTGCACGAAGAACGGACCTTTCCGTTGGACTAACGGGGCTAACCGAAGCTTCGCCGAGATCAAGCATAAATTATCATCAGCATTGGTTCTTGTACTACCTAATTTTGAAAAGGTTTTCGAGGTAGATTATGATGCGTCATATATGGGAGTTGGCGCTGTGTTATTCCAAGAGGGTAAACCCGTTGCCTTCTACAGTGAAAAGTTGAGTGACGCATGGAAGAAGTGGTCTACCTACGAGATCAAACTTTACGCAATGGTGCTAGTGTTAGTAGCTTTTCTATGGCATACTAGTACACCTTGTTTGTCAATCACTTAGGTCAGTGAGTCTAGTGTCGGTTGAGCCTAATAAAGACGAAGACCGAATACTCAAGCGGACCTGCTGCATCAAGGAAGAAGAAACAAGTTAAAGAAATGCCTTGGTGAGCCTTAACCTTGAACCTATCCAAAAATATAACCTCTAGATGACCATGACCATTAGGCACATCATTAGTCATCTTAGAATGGCCTTAGGTGTCTCAAAAGATCACCCAAAGAATGGCCTTAGAGGTGCTTGAGTGGTTGTGAAAATACACAAGGAAAAGCCATCTCAAAAAGACTGACGACCTGTTTAAAGACAGGTCACGATTGGTCGGAACAGATCGTCAGACCAAATGTTGGGGCAACAACCTTGCTGGAACCCCCCTGGCCTTGTCCGACTAATCATGACCGGTCGGCTAAACTGGACCGACCGAACTGGCCCCTAGTCTAGATAACAACACTCTATTGCAAAAAGGCCTTTGGCCGACCGGTCATGACCGATTGGGGACCCTAGCTGACCGGTCGGGACAGGTCGGCAGCAAGCTGTTTTTGCCCGTTTTATGACCGTTGGAGCTCAAACTTTATAAATATGAAGCTCAGTTCTTGGGCATTTTAAGAGGACTTTGAGAGCCTATTACCTACACCTTTTGTACATCATATGGAGCTTTAAAGAGGAGAAGATTTAAGTCATATCCCTTGTGTTTAATCACAAGTGAGGGCATTCAAATGCAAACATAGAGATGACTAGATTCATCTCTCAATTCTAGAGGTGAGACACTATACCACATATTTATATCTCTTGTCCAAGACCTATAGAAGACCCTCTAGGTGAATCTCCTAATTAGAACAAGCTATATATCCCATGTAGGATATTCACCCATCCTCATATCACCTTGGGCATCTAAAAGGCACTATATGCAAGGTGGTTGATCAAGTGTAGCTAAGGCATTGACGACGCAGCGGTAACACGATCGGGGGAGCAAGGGAAGCTAATTGAAGCACGGGAAAGCGGAGATCAAGCAACCCAATTGGCACTGAATAAGGGGCTTATCTGACAAGTAAGGTTGTCTTTAGTGAGAGTCATTCCACTCAATTCCCTGTGGGAGTTGAGTGTAGAGTTTGTTTGTCAACCTCGAACTGAGGTCGTTTGCTGATCATTGGCACGTTTGTCGGGCCTAAACATCCAGGGACGTTTGTCATTCCTTGGCACGTTTGTCGGGCCTAAATTAGTCTCCAAAGGGGAGCCTCCGACATGAGAGTGAACGTGCGTCGGGTTGAGAGTCAGCCCATGTCCAAAACTCTGTTCGGATCAAGAGTTAGCCCTTGTCTAAAACTCCGTTATGGTTGAGAGGTGAACTGGTAAAACCTCTGTGTAAAGGTTGAAAAGTGACCCTCATTTAAAACCTTTGATAGTGAATGTCGGTGTACTCAAAGGAGTTGAGTACTTGAATCGGGAGTGGAGTAGATCCAAAGTCGAACCACTATACATGCTTGTGTTTGTGATTGAATTGAGCACATTGATATCTTAGCAATGTATGTTTAATTGTTTAATTATAAATGCTTGATAGGAATGTATGTTACGCACTAGATAGGCACATCCACACACAAGATGTACTTTCACTAGTAGTGTAGACTTGAGCTCATTGATCATTCTCATAAGTCAACATAGGTTGCATAGATTAGGAGCTTGACTAGTGTTAAAACTAGGAAAAAGGAGTCAAAACTGCTCGTCAGCAGTCCCTTTTTTTTTCCTGTGTTTCTTTTATTCTAGGGGGACTCTGAGTATAGAGACATTCATAGATAATCATAAGCAATCACAAAGTGTACACAAGAGAGAGATATCGCAAGGCGAATTTTATTCCAAAAATTCTGAGATCTTTTACATTCCAGGCTGTGATACTGGTCACGAGCCTTTAATTACATCAATGGTTGATCACCCTTGATTGGAAGGCAAAAGACTAATCCGTCGGGAATTATGGTCTTGAGTTCATGGTCGTGTAGACATTTGTTTTCTTGCTATGGACTGAGCCACATTTATTAGATACGCCGGATGTCTATGTCCCATTTTCTTTCGAATTATCTGGGTTGAGAGACTGTCAAGATTCGAGTGGTGCAACTTTGGGCCCGTGCCTGTTACTATGAACAGGTGACCGCTGGAATACACGATCCTCGAATGTTGGTCGGCATAACCCAAGGCCCGCGCCCATATTTTTATGACGGGTGACATTAGGAGAGCACTCCGCAACATTCCTGAACGAGGTTTTTAATCGAGTGGTGCAACTCTGGGCCCGCGCCTGTTACTGTGAACAGGTGACCGATGGAATACACGAACATCGAAATGTTGGTCGGCATAACCTAAAGCCCGCGACTGTTACCATGAATAGGTGACCTTAGGAAAGCAATCCGCAACTGCCTCATCAGCTCAACCGACGGACCCATTGTCGTTGGGTAGGGCATCGACTGTCTTTTTCATAGTGGCAATCCATAGCATGATGTTTCAAGCTTAGTTTGAACTCTTTTATTTGTGGTTTCTCGTGGTAACCATAACCCCTTAAGTTTATCCTCGGACCTTTATCCGGGATGAATAGAGCTTTGTACAGTAAAGTAAATGTATTTCTTCTGGAGTCAGGCGACTCGTCTTCGAGAATATTCTTTCTTCTGAGTATTTTCAATGATTTGTTTGGGATCAAGTAGGCTTTATCGAGCCAAGATCTTTTGAGGGTATCAATTCAATAGGCTGGATCGGCTGTTTTCGATGCCTGCAAACGGCTAAGTATAGGGTCCGATGGGTGCCCACATATGCCAATTTTTTATGAATAATGGGGATTGGTGCCCCGTAAATGCTTAACTTGGCTGTTGAATAGCCTGAGTACTTTAGCTTTGCCTCGGCCTCCTTGAGATCGCGGTTGATTTCATCTGACATCAGTCAATTTTCAAGCTAATAGGGCACTTCCTAGGGCTGAAAATGACTAAGTAGTGGACCTGCTTGCGGTCTGATTAGGGAAATCGGTGAGTATTATCGATAACCATCTTTGAACAGGGGTGGATTACGTCCAAGAAGATCGCGTTTCGATTTGCTTAGCAGAAGTCGATTTCCGGGCCAACATGGCACTTCCCAGGGCTGGAAATGATTAAGTAGTGGACCTATTTGCGGTCTAATCAGGGAAATCGGTGAATATTATCGATGACCATCTTGGAACAAGGGTGGATTATGTCTACGAAGATCGCGGTGCGATCGCGTTTCGATTTGCTTAGCAGAAGTCGATTTCCGGGCCAACAGGGCACTTCCCAAGGCTGAAAATGACTAAGTAGCAGGCATGCCGACCGCTTGATTAGGGTATTCGAGAGTCCTGAGATCAGATAACCTCATCACGGTGCATAATTATGGTGTATCATGTCATGTAAAAGAAAAGCTTCCCTCTCGGGCTCGGTCCAATTTCGCCCGATTCTTCTCGTTTTCGGTCGTTTTCGGCTCTTTCGGAGGGATTTCCAGAGCTACCAAATTGGCTAAGTACTGGTCATTTTAGACCAAAATACTGATTTGAGCCACTTATCATTGACCGTTGGAGAATCTGATCCGGTGGATGGATAGATCTCATCGAGACGCATCTAGGAGTGGCGGTTTCATCAAAATCCGATCTCGGACGAACGTGAGGCGCACGATCGAAGGCCCACCCCTCCAACCAGCGTCCAAGCGCATGGAGGGGTGTATGCAGGCGTATGAGGTGCTGATGCAGGCGCATGTGGTGTTGGTAGAGCTGTCAAGCGCATGTGGTAGGGAGCCGGGCGCATGTCCCATCTCTCGGGGGCATGTGGCCCTGTTTTTTATGAAAAAGGAAAATCCGGAAGCAATCCCGGCGCATGTGGTGGTGCACATGCGCCTAGACCTAAGGAGTAAGCACATGTCCCTTGTTAAGTTAATGGATTTCAGGATTTTCCGATGGGAAAAGCCGGCGCATGTGGTGGAATAAGCCAGCGCATGTGCCCAACACTTAGAAAATTTCAGGATTTTCCTTCGAACTTGGGATTCCGGCGAGGAAATCCCTTTCCAGCGAGGGAATCCACTGCGGCCAAGGCATCTGGCGAGGGGAAACGAAGCGAGCGCATGTGGTGCTTACATCGCTCTGAGGTCGGTAGGGGATGATCTCGTGCTGATGAAATGAAGTGACATCGCTATTTATAGGGGGTAATCGAGTTTGGGTCTACTCCGGCGGGTATTTCCCGGCGCATGTGCCAGAAAACAAGTCAAGCGCATGTGGAGAAATACACCAGGTGCATGTGGTGGATCCGGGCGCATGTCCTTTGCCGGCGCATTTCTCGGCGCTTTCTGGAAAAGTATTCAATTCACTCTCTTTCATCAATAGGGTGCAGGCGCATGTGGTGGGAAGCCAGGCGCATGTCCTTTGCCAGCGCTTTCCCACTACTTAGCCAGATTTTCAGGATTCCAGCACTTAGAAAATTTCAGGATTTCAGCTCCGACGGGGGACCTCCAAAGGACAGCTACCTTTTCTAGACATGCACTCACTGTCGCCAAGCCACTTCTAGGCTAGGATTGACCTCCTGAATGAACGGGATGGGGTGTGGAAGTCCAGATGTTGCCAATTTTGGTACTTCCTTCCTAATTTGGAGCCTCCGGGTCGGCTTGTCGTATAGGAACGTTGTTCCGTGGAGTGTGCATGAAAATACGCACCGTAATGACTTCAAACTTGCTATTTAAGGGTTTTGGGGCTCTCCGGATCATTTAGCGGCAAAACGCATGTCCAGTTCCGCTCTGAAATGGTAGCTGTAGGCTTACGGACCCTTTCTGGTCAGCTCCAAGTAGGGACAAAACACATTTCGAGGTGCGCAGGTAAAAATATGCACCGGATGACTTCGAAACTCGCAGGTTAAGGGTTTTAGGACATTTCAGATCATTTAGCAGCGAAGCGCATGTCCAGTTCCGCTCTGAAATGGTAGCTGTAGGCTTACAGACCCTTTTTTGTCAGCTCCAAGCAGGGACGAAACGCATTTCGAGGTGCGCAGGTAAAAATATGCACTGGATGACTTCGAAACTCACAGGTTAAGGGTTTTAGGACATTTTGGATCATTTGGCGGCGAAGCGCATGTCCAGTTTCACTCCGAAATGCTATTTACGGATTTTGGTCGCTATCTAGCGATTAGGGTTGTGCTGGCATTTGCAGGGCTTTCCCAGCCTCAAAACTGATCCAAATCATTCTCAATAGACCATGGGATATTGTTTTACAATGGGTGTAAATTTGAGCCTCAACAACTAGTTAAATCATTTGATTATTTATGTATGCTTAGACTAGGTAGTTCATTGCTTAAACCATATGCTAGTCTTGTGATTGGACCCGCTTAGGCTTGGAAGCCGAAGTGTTTTTGCTTGCTTAGTTTAATTTATTAAAACTGTTAAGTAGGCGAATTTTTTTTAAAAAGGTCCTAATCACCTCCCCTTTAGGACTTAGCTATAATTCTAGTTGCTCTTTAAGCTTCCGCACTAATATGCCTTTAATCCAAAAGGTGTAATTTCAGCAAGCACTGCAACATTGGTGGCACTATCTTATTCAGAAGGAGTTTGTCTTATACATAGACCATCAAGCTCTCATATTTCTTAATAATCAGACTAACATTAGTCGTGTACATGCTCGGTGGATTTCCTTTTTTCAAGAATTCACGTTTGTGATGAAGCATAAGTCCGGACAGCAAAATAAGGTTACAGACGCTCACAGCCGCCGAGCCAATCTCCTTGTCAGGTTGAGCACCGAGGTCATTGGTTTTAAATGCCTTAAGGAATTGTATGCAAAGGACAAAGATTTTAAGGATGCCTGGTTATAGTGCAAAGAGGGTTGTCCCAACGACTTCCACATCCAAGATGGTTATCTCTTCTATGGTAACCGTTTGTGCATTCCTCAAGGATCACTGTGAGACAAGGTCATTCTAGAGCTCCATGCTGGTGGTCTTAGAGGCCACTTGCGTAGAGACAAGATGAAAGCCTTGATAAAAGAACGTTATTATTGGCCTCACCCAGGCCAAGATGTCAGAAAAATGGTGTGCAACGTTATCATACATGCCAAGCATCAAAGGGTCATTCGCAAAACACGATGCTTTACACTCCTTTGCCAGTACCAGAGGGTCCGTGGAAAGTCATCTCAATGGACTTTGTGCTAGGTCTCCCACAAACACAGCAGGGAATGAATTCCGTGTTCATGGTAGTAGACAGGTTTTCGAAGATGGCGCACTTCATCCCATGCCGGGAGACATATGATGTAACAAGCGTCGCAAATTTATTCTCTAGAGAAGTGGTGAGGTTCCATTGTGTTTCAAATTGACCATAACTTCCGATCGTGAAACAAAGTTTGTCAGTCACTTTTGGAGGACTTTACAGAGTCACTTCGACACACAACTTCAGTCGGTGCTAATCATCTATAGACTGACGAACAAACTGAAGTGGTAAATAGGACCTTGAGGAACTTGATACACTGCATCTCGAGAGACAAATCAAAACAATGGGACTTAGCACCAGCACAAGCTGAGTTCGCCTTCAATAATATGGTGAACCCATCAACTGGAAAGTCACTGTTCCAGGTTGTCTACGGGCAAACTCCTCACCATACGCTCGATGTGGTTCCCTTACCCAAGGTTCTGGGACAGTGTAGCCGTTGAGAACATGGCATAGAGGATAGCTAAGGTTCACGCTGAAGTTCAGAAGGCTCTTGTGGAATCAAACAATAAATACGAGGATGCGGATAAGCATCGCAGCACTAAGGTCTTCGAGGTGGGAGATCAAGTCATGGTTTACTTATGCAAGGAGCGTTTACCTAGGAAGCGGATTGCGTACTGAGTAACTCCGCACGCCAAGCGTGCGGAGTAAACTCTGTGGGGCCCACCGTGATTTATGTAAACTTTGTGGGGCGGCGTGCGGAGTAAACTCTGTGGGGCCCACCGTGATTTATGTAAACTTTGTGGGGCCCACCGTGATTTATGTATTTCATCCACTCTGTCCATCCATCTTAACAGATAATTTTAGGTATGGTTCCAAAAAATGAAGCATATCAGAATCTAAAGTGGACCACACCACAGGAAAAGTGTGAACTGAATGTCTACCATTGAAAATTCTCGGGGGACACAGAATTTTTGGATTTAGCTGATATTTGTATTTTCCCTTCATCCATGTACATGTGATCTTATGAACAAGTTGGATGGCAAATAAACATCACTATGGGGCCTGGGAAGGTTTCAACGGTGGAAATCATTATTCCCACTGTTTCCTGTGGCATGGTCCACTTGAGATTTTTATATGCTTAAATTTTGGTCTCAACCCCTAAAATGAGCTGTAAAAACATATAGACGGAATAGATAAAGCACATACATTATAGGTGGGCCCAACTGAGTTTACTCCGCACGATAAGAGCGTGCGGAGTAAGCAATCCGATTTCATTTACCTACTGGTACGTGCAACAAACTCAAGTACAAAAAGATCAGGCCCGTGCCGATCCTCAGAAAGATCAATGACAACGCCTATGTTGTTGATCTTCCGAAGGAATTTGAAATCTCCTACACGTTCAACGTCACCGACTTGTACGAGTACCATGAGCCGGAAAATAATGTGAACTCGAGGCGGAGTGCTTTTCAAGGAGGGGAGACTAATGTAGAAGACGTATTGAAGATGGACTAGAGGACAGATCAAAGAAAGAATGTGAAAGAGCTGAAGCACGAAAATATGTTGCGGAAAAGGCCCTTGACGACTGATCGCCCACTACTGGGACTGATCCCGACAGGTCTGTAGACCGACCGAATTTCCATAGGGAGGCACTCCAACTCTCTGGACTGTCCAAAGACAACGACGAACGGTTGTCCGACCGGTCATGAAGATTGACGACCGACCAAGACCGGTCAACCCACCAGTCGAATTTTGATGGCCAACAGCTTGAACTCTCTAGACTATTTTGTGGCCTATCTGACCAGTTGTGGCCCACAACCGACCGGTCGACAGACGCGTAGTTCTTACGCGAAACTTATTATTTTGAATCGTTTTCTTTGCTTTTTCTTTCCTTTTGCAATTAGGATGCCTTGGAGGTGTAGCCTAGGGCTTGAGGATGTATTTATAGTTGTTTATTTTCGTTTTGGACGATTATTATTTTATGCTAATACAAGTTTTTAGAGAATTTTCTCGTCTTTGCTCATGTTCTTGGAGTGCCCCTTGAGAAATCAAGGAAAATCGAGTTGTTGTGCTTAATTGGTCCATGGATTCAGATTGTTTATCCTACGAGAGAGAGTGTTCGATATCATTTTATTAACCTCTGTGCCATAGAAATTAATCAGTGTGCAGTCTCATAGATTGTACGGGATATGGATTGGCTCCTACGGTCAGGGTTTTGGGATGCAGATTGCCTTGAAAGGCTTTGGGCGAAAGTTACTGGGCTGAGAAGCTAAGCGAGGCCCTTAGTGATGTTTGTGAGAAATCTATCCCATCGATCCACTTTTACAGTTTGTTTTAGCACGTGAGATAGAAAATGAGGCAGATCAAAAGCTCAAGTGGGCCTTACGAGAGGAAACAATGGGGATTGAAGGACCACTATTGAAGCATTCATATAGCCACTGGGATGACCTTATAAACAGTTTGGATGGCATACAAAGTGCACCTCATAAAGGTTTCTACTGGTGGCATTTCTTTCCCCACATTTCCCTCTCGAGTAGCATGGTCGTAGAGTTTTGTATCATTCTCATTTTTGTCCTCATGTCCTAAAATAAGCTGTCAAAATGAATGGACGAAGGGATTTATCACAAACATCATGATGATCACACCTAGCTTCCTAGTGTCAGGAACTTCTTGCAAAAGCCTTTGGCAGGCAATCCAGGTATAATGCTTTGGGGCATGCCCCACTGCCACAGGGAGGGAGGGACAACACCAATGCTGCAAGAGAGAGAGAGAGAGAGAGAGAGAGAGAGAGGAGAGAGAGAGAGAGAGAAGGGCGAGGCTAGGGAGGGACAGACGGACGGTGTCGATTCTACCAGAGAGAGAGAGAGAGAGAGAGAGAGAGAAGGGCGAGGCGAGGGAGGGAGGGAGGGATGGACGACGCCACTGCTGCTAGAGAGAGAGAGAGAGAAGGGCGAGGCAAGGGAGGGAGGGAGGGGAGGGAGGGACAACACCGATGATGCCAAAGAGAGAGAGAGATGTTGCTAAGGGCCTGTTGGATGCCACCAAATAAGTTACTTTTTCTACTTACAGTAGTAGATAAGTAACTTATTTCACATAAGTTTGGTTTATGATTAGTAATAAGTACATTTTTACTTAAAATTGCATAATCACTTTAGTTAATATTTTTAGCTTTTTTACTTTTTTCACAAGTTGCTCAAGAGACGAATAGGAAAGGTGAAAGAGAGGCAAAGGATAAGCATGTTGTTTACCATCAAGGCAGGCCCAGATGAATAGACAGTGCTCACGGTGGGTGCACATGATGGGCAGTGGATATTGAAGGTGGGCCCCACATGATGAAAAATAATATTGACGATTGGCCCTACTTGATAGATGACCAACATCAAAGGCAGGCTCTACAAAATGAATGATGCACATCCAAGGTGGGCCTTGCATGATGGACGACCCACACAATGAATGGTCCACATCAAAGGTTGGCTCCATATTGAAGGTGGGGCTCACATGATGGACAGTCCACATCAAAGGTGGAATCCAAATGATGGACAATTAATAATGGTGGGCTCCACATGATGAATGATCCACATCAAGGTGTGCCACACATGATGGACGGTCCATATCAAATGTCAGGCTAATGAGAATGGCCCATATCCAAGGAGGGCCCTGCATGATAGACGGCCCACATGGGAGGTGGGCCCATATGACGGATGGTCGACATCAAAGGTGGGCACCACACGATGGGTGGTGGATATTGAAGATGGGCCCCACATGATGGACAATAACATTGATGGTGAGTCACACATGATGGACGGCCAACATCAAAGGTAGGTCCTACCTATGAATGGTGCACATTAAAGATGGAACCCTAATGCTAAATGGCCCACATCCAAGGTGGGCCCCACATGATGGATGACCCACATTAGTGGGGCCACACAATGAATGATCCACATCAAAAGTTGGCCCCACATGATGGACAGTGGATGTGAGGGGGATCAAATACACCTGAGGGATGATTACTAATTATGATGTTGGAAACCAAACATGCTTTTCTACTTTTTGGATGATAAGTATGTGGTTTGCTAAACATACTTATCAGCTAATTAAGTAGAAACCTAGATAGGTTACTTATCGAGAAGTAGCTTAAGTAACTTACAATCCAAACGGGCCCTAAGAGAGAGATGGGCTGAGCTGGGCTTACAGGCTGTCAATTATCTTCATCCAAGGTTGGCCCGTTTACAATGGGCTAGATTTTTAAGCCCAAGGCTGGCTCGGGCCTGATACTGCAGCCCAAGGCTGGTCGGCCCTGATACTCCAGCCCAAGCCCGGCTTTAGGCGGATAAGGCGTGAAAACCCGATGGACAAATCCGGCCCATTGACACCCCTACCCAGAAAATCGGTCGCGGATTGGGTAATGTCCTTGCCGATCCCTAGCTAGCTACGAAAGGGCAGGGGCTCTAAGGGGCCACCGTGATGTATAGGTTTTATCAACACCGTCCACCATTTTTTCATATAATTTTTGGGGTATGAGCCCAAAAATGAGGCAATCCAAAGCTCAAGTGGACCACACAAAACTTGATCCAAAACTTTTTGTTGCCCCCAAAAAATTATGGTAGGTGTTTAATCCCAGCGTGTGATCTACTTAGAACAGCCTCATTTTTGGGCTGTTGCCCTAAAATGACATGGAAAAATGGATGGACGGTGTGGATATAACCACTACATCGTTGTAACCCCTTAGAGCCCTGTCCGTTCCTATCTAGGGAGGGGGAGGGTTAGTACCCAATTCGCATAACATCAGACATAGGCAGAGTCATATTTGGTGCAGATTTCATGAACTCTGGTGAAACCAAACACACTCAAAATCTAAATTCTACATAATATCGTGAATTTGCCCTTATTAAAACCGACATAAGAGGGCATTACACGGTAACAAAGGCCAAAGGGGGAAAAAATGATATAAATAGAATTTGACAATTCGTTGAAATGGAAAAGGAGGCTTTGTTACCTATGATGAAGAGGCTGACTCGCCACGCATGGCATTTTCCGGTCCTTCTCCTGTTCCTCGGCATCATTTTGGACTCCTGGTCCTGATCCTCAGCAACATTTTTTTTTTTTTTTTCTTATTCTTGAAAGATTCCTCCTTTTCAATGGCCAAGATCTCTTCAAGCTTCAATGTAAAATACCGAGAAAAAAGTATAAGGAAATCACTAAAAATGAAATGTGTATTCAATTAATGCATAATAATAATTTAAAAAAAAAAATACAGAAAACATACAACAAATTCTCCGGAGACCTGCCTTCTCTTCCTGGATACTCTTCTGAAATCATAAAGAGAGGAAAAAAAAGCTTTTCATAGGTTATATTGTAGAGTGCTCCAGACCACAGTTTGTACCATGAACCGGGGATGTAAGTTTGTATGAGTAAGACCTATGGTTCAATGATCGAAACTGTTTATTAGATGGCCGTTACCTTAGATGGACCATGCATTAAAAATTCCCTAGATTGCCAAGATTTTAGCCACCGAATATTTTGTGTTCTTTTTGGTTGAGTGTGGACCGTTTATGCCGGACGCGGATTATCTACTGAAGGGTTGAGTAGCGAATAACGCTACTTGAAGTGACGTCACCATGTTCTGTGGACCCCAACATGATGTATGTGTTGTATCCACACCGTCCATCCATTTAGAGAGACTATTTTAGGGCATGACTCAAAGAATGAGGCAGATCCAAAGCTCAAGTGGACCCCACCACAGAAAAACAGTGGGAACAATGACATCCACCGTTGAAAACTTCTTAGGGGCTACAGAAGTTTTCGTTCAATCCGATATTTGTGTTTTCCCTTCCTCCATATCTTTGTGAACATATGAACAGGTTGGATCTCAAATCAATATTATAGTGGGCTTAGGAAGTTTTCAACGGTGGATGTCATTGTGCCCAATGTTTTCTGTGGTGGGGTCCACTTGAGCTTTGGATCTAACTCATACTTTGATTCATGCCCTAAAATGGTCTCTCCAAATGGATGGGACGGTGTGGATACAACACATACCTCATGTTGGGGTCCACAGAACATGATGACGTCACTTCAGTAGCGTCATTCGCTACTCAACCTGTCAATAGCTAATCCGCGTCCGTTTATGCCCCCTTTTTTTTCTTAGTTGATTCGGTAGACAATAATTTTAATCATTAAACTTTCTGATTTCCGAGATTTTTGGTGGATGGGTCATCTGCAGTGTGGACCACTGTATCAAAAGGTTTGGATCATGGAACCATGGTTCCACTTGTACGAACCCAGCCTAATGAAAGAATAGTGTGTGTGCGGCAAGCAAATATTCAATCTATCATTGTGGGGCATGGTGTTGTCCCCGCTCGAATTATTTCCGAAGCGGATTGCGTGGCGTGGTGCGCCACCGACATGGTGTGTTGACGTCACTAAGTTCTGTGGGTCCCACCATGATCTATGTGTTATATCCACACGTCCGTCCATTTTACGAGCTCAATTTAGGGAATATGCCCAAAATTGAGGCAGATCCAAAGCTCAAATGGACCACACCACATAAAGCAGTGGGGACAAGGATTCCCAACCATTGAAACAACATTTTTATTTTCCATCCAACTGTTTCAAAGCACATAAAGACCTGGATGAAGGGATATATGTGTGTGTGCACCACGAGGAATGCTCACTTCGGCACTTCTCTCATGAGAGACTCGTGAGTACTTTTCATGGCTCATCGCATATGATGTGAGCCCAAAATCTGAGCAATCCATGTGATGCACCACCCCAAAAAACCCTTAAGGCCCATCTTTCAACCTGATCCAAAACTCTGGTGGGCTGCAGCAGAAAGTAAGAGGCAAATCAAGGGAGGAGGAAACTATTTCCTTCTTTTATGGCCACTAAAGTTCTAGAACAAGTTGAAAGATAAAGCCTTGGGGTTTTTTGAAGTGTTGCATCACGTGGATGGCTCAGATTTTGAGCTCACGTCATGTGCGATGAGCCATGAAAAGTGCTCATGAGTTCCTGTGAGAGAAGTGCGCAGGTGATAGGCTCTCAATGGAGCGGGTCAGATTCGGATCCGATTCGCTACGAATCCATATAATGTGGATTTGGATCTTAAAATAGGTCTGATTAGTTAATGGACTGGATTTGGATCTTAAAATAGGTCTGATTACTAAATGGATCGGATTTGGATTCACAGGAAATATCCCAGTACGATCCGAATCGATTAAGATCTGACTCATTGTCACCTTTTGTATATGTTATATCCATGCTGGCCATCCGTTTTTCGGATTATCTTAGGCTATGTCTCAAAATTGAGACATGCCACTCTTAGGTCGACCATACCACAGTAAATAGTGGGATTTGCATCATTTTTCTACTAAATTAAATATATTATATTATATATTTTATATTATATATTTTTTTAGATTTGTAATGGGGTGGATTCGGACCTAGATCTGACCCGAATCCGATGGTTATATGATTTTGGATCGAAAATGGATCTAACAATTATAAATGGATTTTGGATCGAAAATGGATATAAAATTTATATATGGATATCACCTTTTGGATACGAGTTGGATCCGAATCCGATCCGAATCCGTCTAAAGATATACGGACTTGGAGCCGGATTCAACTGGATCCGATCCAGATCTGACCCATTGAGAGCCCTAGCAGGTGAGCATTCCTCTCCTCTCTCTCCTCTCTCTCTCTCTCTCTCTCTCTCTCTCTCTCTATATATATATATATATATATATATATATATATATATATATATATATATATATATATAGGGCCCACAAAAGTTGGCCGAGTCAACACACCACCTAAGAGCGGATTAGGTGAGACCCCAGCCTCACCCAAGATGGTGCTGCCCTTCCCATGGGGTAGATTCATGTATATATTATGGTATCCATGTTGTCCATCGGTTTTTCCATCATCATTTAAGGTATTATCCAAAAAATAAAGTAGATCCAAGTATCAAGTGGACCATACCATAAGAAACAGTGGTGATTGACCGCCCTGCCATTAAAAATTTCTTAGGACATACCTTAATGTTTCAGTAGTATCTATTTACCATCCAATCTCTTGATAATGTCACATACCTGGATGAAGGGAAATACCACCGAATGGATAGACGGTTCAGATATAACACATACATCATGATACGGCCCACAAAAGTTGGTGGCGTCTAGGGGTGTCAATGGGTCGGGTTAAGGCCAAGCCAAGTTCTTTCCAAGCCCGGCCCGTGTCTCTCACATATGCCCAAACCTGGCCCAGACCTGTGACGGGCCATAATAGTCTAGCCCAAGCCCGGCCCAAGGTACAAATGCAGGGTCCAGCCAGAACCCGGCCCTAGCCCAAGCCCGACCTTTTACATAGAAAGAAATTATCCTTTGTGAAAAAAATCATCAACACACTATAAAAATTTAAAAAGGTTTTAAGAAGAAGATGAATTTTTAGAAAAAATTTATATACAATTTAAATGTTGAAAGGAGGGTAGATATTTTAATTTAAATTTTAAATTAAAACATATATTCGGGTTGGGCCGGGTTGTTGGGCTTTTGAATAGCTAGTCCAAGTTCAGCCCTTTTGAAAAACGGGCTTATACTTTAGGCCTGAACCTGACCCGCAGGCCCGATACTCTAGTCCAAGCCGGGCCCAAGATGGGCCAGGCCCGATAGCCCGTCAGGCCAACCCGGTCCATTGACAGCCCTAGTGGCATCAACACACCACCGAAGAGCAGATTAGGTGAGACCCCAGCCTCACCCAAGATGGTGCGGCCCTTCCGGTGGGGCAGATTCATGTATATATTATGGTATCCATGCTGTCCATCCATTTTTCCATATCATTTTAGGGCATTATCCCAAAAATAAAGTAGATCCAATTATCAAGTGGACCATACCATAAGAAACAGTGATGATTGACCGTCCTACCATTAAAAATTTCTTAGCACGTACCTTACTGTTTCAGTAGTATCTATTTATCATCTAATCTCTTGATGAGGTCACATATCTGTTTTGGTGTTTCCTTGTTTCGGTTGTGGTTATTTTGTTCGGTATATGATAAGGGTCTGTGGTGATTTTTTTTGGGCACCTCCACCGCCTGAATGTACAAAAAAAAAAAGAATTTTGAGATGAAAAAAAAAAAATCTTTTGGCTAAAAAAAACAAAACAAAAAAAAAAAAGAAGAAGCTTGAGTCTATTTAGATGTTTCTACTATTTTTAAATTAGTTGACTTGTACATATTCATGGCCATAAAAAGCTTACAGTTAGATGTAGATGTCCATATATAAACTTTGTGCAATTAGGCCATGAGATCTATATGCCTTTTGTTCAACAACAACAAAAAAAAAAAAAAAAAAAGGTCACATAAGCCTGGATGAAAGGAAAAACAAATATCAGCTTGATCCAAAAGTTTTGTGGCCCATTAGTGACAATCAACACTGCTTCATATGGTATGGTCCACCTGATAATTGGATCTATTTCATTTTTTTGGATAATGTCATAGAATGATCGGACCGCATTGATGCATAATATATACATCAAGGTGGGACCCACTCTAATCCCACGATAAGGGCCTCACCCTCCTGAGTGAGGTCAGGCTCTCAGCTAATCCGCTCTCCATGAAATCTGCTTCCGATTATTTGAAGGAGAAAAAAGTTGGGACGTGAGGTGCATATTAAGTAAACTCAGTCGGGCCTACCTTGATGTATGTATCGTATTCAAAGCATCCATCCATTTTGGAGCTCATTTTAGGGCATGAATAACACGAAGAATGAAGGAAAGCTAGGTGAGCTTAGCAGTAGTCCACACCATGATGCGTTACTCACCTTCAGCAGTGAACCGTGCATCGGTAGGCCAAGACATGGTACTCACCTTCAACAGTGAACCGCGCATCGGTGGGCTCTCATTTGGCACTCTGACAAGTAATTAGAATAAAAAAAAAGGTATGAACGGGATGAGCAACTGCCTCTAATATCCTAGATTGAACGGGTTGGATCTGGACGGGATGTCCACTGAATCCTACAGAACACAAAGGGAGGTGGCCGAGGTCCGACCATTAGCCCTCCAATGCTTAAGTCAGGCTAAGGGTTTTAAGAAAGTAGAGGTAGAATCCGAAAAGATTGTGTATACCTCAACCTATAGGAGGGACCCCTATTTATAGGGTAATTGAAGGGGTTAGAGGCCGTGATGAGCGTGGGAGTAACACCCATCATGGTCGTGATTCCCTAATGACTTGAGTCACGTCTATAACTGTCAGTAACGTGTCCAGTTTATCTGAGCTTGTCCCTAGATTGTGGCTATCATGGGCGAGGTCGACTTAGGGGCGGAGCTCGCTTGGCGAACTCCCTGACTAATGAAATATTTTGAATTGGAGTCGTTGTCTATAGTCACTGAGATGTGAAGGTTTGGTAGTCCGATAACCGAGCATATCACTTGGCGATCGCGTTCAATAAAACAACTCAGCTTGAGTTGTTTGATGTATCCAAATTGTCTTTCGTAAACACTGAACTGTCGTCGTCCTCGTTCTCAGCTCCCTTCCCTATTAAGGTCGGGCGCCTGGTGTCCGAGGTTAGTATTTCCCTAGTTGGACAGACCTTCATGAGCCGAGTGGACCTGTGGACTGATAGGCTTACTTGCACTTAGCCCAACTCGGCCTAGTTCGAAATATCCCCACAACAAGTACTATTACCAATAACTTGCAACGAAAAATTGAGGGTCCCACTAATATAGCGGATTACCCATTTAATTCCTTGATAATGAGTCATAGTGGGCTTATCCATGAATTGATAGAGAGTATTGACGGAAAAGGAGAGATTAAGCCTACTCATAGTCAAATATTGTAAAGTGACGACCATGTTATGATAGTAAGAGGGATTAGGATAAATATTTGAGTTGGCTAGTAAGGCGTTTGTCTTAACAACCATAGGAGTAGAAACTGACTTACAAGAAGTCATTTGAGCATGAGATAAGAGATCACCGCTATATTTGGTCTGAGAGAGAACTAAACCATCTTGATTACGCTTGACTTCAATCCCAAGAAAATAATGAAACGAATCAAGATCTTTCATCAAGAAACTCGTGAGCAAGAATTGTAATAAATGAATCCAAGAGGGCCAGTTTGTCACCGGTAAGAATGATAGTATCCACTTATAAGAGGAGTATGAGAAGACTGTCAGAGGCATGACATATAAACAAAGAGGAATCTACTACTTTGCAAAAGAATCCATGCCGTAGTAGGAAGTCACTAAACTGATCAAACCATGCACGAGGGGCTTGTTTAAGGCCATAGAGAGCTTGCTTCAATTTGTACACATAATCAGAATATTTTGGATAAATGAAGTCGTGCGATTATTCTATATAAACTAGTTCGTGAAGAGGCCCATGTAGAAATGCATTTTTACGCTGAGCTGCTTGATGGGCCATCAATGAACAGTGGCTAAAGTTAATTAGATCGGTCCAAATGGTCCCAAGCTTGATAACAGGACTAAAGGTTTCATGAAAGTCTACTCCATCTCATTGATAACCCTTAGCAATGAGGCCAACTTTTAACCATTCAAGAGTCCCATTAGTGTGAAGTTTGGTCTTAAAGACCCAGCGGCAACCAACAACGTTCATAGAAGAATAACAACATAATACATTCTCCAATGGGGGCTCATTTATAGTGTGAGTTGAGTGTTCCTCTATCCTTGCCCAGTATGTTCCCGCGAGGAGTTCCACCCTACATGTATAGGGGAACACATGAGATTTTATATGGAAAACTATTGTGGGAAAAAATCCATGGTACGAAGCGATGATTAATCCACTATATTTAGAAGGTTACAACATATGGAAAAACTTGCAGTAGAAATCCTATCTCTCCCTTTAAAACCCAAGAAAACATCTTGGCTCTCTTTGTTACACCCTAATCGTTATTAGAAAGATACTTATATATACTTCTGTATGAGATTAGGAAACAAGACCTTTACTTTCTAAAACTTACACGTTTTTTATTGGTCAAATCGATGAGTCCTTCAGTTGAAAAAAATAAAACTGACATTCTCCGATCAAACTGAAATTGTGCTAAACATCACGGCATGCAACAAGGTCTAATTGGAAATTTTTGGTTAAATCGACTGAGACTTCGGTCTAATAAAACATTTCATACTCTACACCAAATTAAAGGCACTCAATCAACAATCTCCACCGTTACTTTAATCCTCCAACTCACCGCTCCAAGTTGATTTCACCATCTTTAATCATCTTAAATTATATAACACCATTATCGTTTCATGCATACTCTGTCTTCATTTCTTTTTCTCAAGCCTAGAGAAGTCGAGCAAAACTGCTTGAACTTCTTTACAGGAATAACCTTTATAAGCATATCATCCAAATTTATGCTAGTGTGAATCTTTTCAAGAATAACATCTCATTTCTCTAACATTTGTCTGATAAAGTGATGATGAACATTAGTGTGTTTAGTTCTGGAGTAATACATTGAGTTCTTTGCCAAATTGATAGTGCTTTCGTTGTCACAATGCGTGGGCACAACTTTCCACTGAAGCCCCATCTCATTTATCATTTCTTTCAACCAAACAACTTTCTTGAATCCTTTCGTCACTGCCATGTATTCAACTTCGGGTGTGAAAAGTGTAACCATAGACTGAAGCTTTGACATCCAACTGATAGCTCAACCCTCCAACACAAATAAATAACCGGAAGTCGACCTTTTATTATCCACATCCCCTGCATAATTCACATCCACATAACCTATGAGTTTCTCCTCAGAATTTTTAA